>JAHRHZ010000048.1:8257155-8299584 GCA_024137785.1 Ginglymostoma cirratum | reverse complement strand
CTCAGTATTGTACACCAGGACTGGGGTACCTCAGTATTGTACACCAGAATTGTGATACTTCAGAATTGTACACCAGGTCTGATTACAGTGAATTGTACACGCTGACTGAGTTACTCCAGAATTAAGCACCAGGACTGTGACACTCCAGAATCACCCATGAGGCTGGCCTCATTCCAGGACAGCATTCACCTTCTTGGCTGGGAGATTCCTACATTGTTCATGGCAAATTGCTCACGTTTTATTTGGGAAACAGATTCTCATTTGGTTCCTGAACATCTGGCTCTAGGAGGCTTCCAGTTGTTAGCCCAGTCCTGTTAAAGGCTGACTAACTGCTTCTCATTTGAGAATTTTCAACTTAGAAAGACTATCGGGTAACGAACATCTAGGCCAAATCTGAACCATTTACAAATAACTTTGCTGCAATAGCACCAAGTATTTCCTCGATACCCTGCAGCAGGTTCCCTTGAGGACTCTACACTTTCTATTAATTTTCTTCGACATTTTCTTTGCAACATCTTAACCAATGAGGATCAAATGGTAGGTTTCCCTTCTTCATGATTGGAAAGCATGCATTGGTATGGAGTGATTTAATTAACTTTAACAAGAAGAAATGGTTTGTGTTTGTAATGGCTGCTGGATCAGGTACTTGGAAAATACAGCTCAGTTACACTGAAATTGCTGATTCAGGTAAGCATGAGGGAAGGAGGATTTAAATGACAAACGAAATGACACTCGAAGGACACAGAGACTCTCTCTCTCTCTCTCACACACACACACACACACAGAGACTCACACAGACACACACACACACACAGAGACTCACACACATTCAGAGACACACATACGCACAGACATGCACAGAGACACACATTCACACAGAGACTCACACACACAAACAGACACACACACACACACACACGAGTGCACACACAAAAACACAGAGACACACACACTTAGACACCCACACAATCACACACACTCTCACAGAGTCCTTTGAGGGGTGTGCGGTTTACAAAGTGTTTGACAAAGCCTTGATTCCCCACCTAACCCCTTTACACCTTGATTCTGTGCCTGATAAGAACCTATACAACTCTGTCTTAAAATAGCCAATGTTCTGCTTTATGAGACAGTTCCAAAGACACACAATCCTGGGTGGGGTGCATAAGTTAGCACAGATCAGACTTTAACCTCAGGCTCAACTTCAGCCCACCTATTTCTGAGAGCTAAGGTTCAGCTTGTTAATAGCCTCTCTCCCTGACTTGCTGAATATTTTCCAGCATCGAATTCACCATTCTGAATAGCTAGTTAACAGAAACCAGTATCTCCATACCAGTTTGAACAACACAAGAGCCTGTCCTCCCCGTTCACCTGTGGCTGCATACTATCACCGGTTTTAACTGTAGGCTACAGAAGTTGAAAGCAGTAATCCTAATTACAGATTATTGTGTAGAGCTCAGTTTGTACAAGTAACATACATCAAACAGGAATGACATTTGATCTATAATAGGATGGCATGCTGCTAATACTTAAAAAGGATATTCTTCAAGAGATGACTTTTATGTTTTTGGTGATGACAACTAAGGATTAGTATCACTAGCGTAATGCTGTCAACTCTCTCAATGAGAAACTTTGTGTTTGAAGATACTGCTGTCATTTTAGCCTGAGTGGCAAACTCAGCACCTCAGGTAAGGCTTATTTAGTGCTTTCTTACAGCCAAAATTGTACATGATGTGTATTAAGATCAATTGGAACTAACATCCAACTGTCAAACTGACTTGTAATTCTAATCCCCATCAGTAAGTGATACCCTTCAATAGTGAGACCCCATAGGCTGAATTGGACTGTACTTTACAAATACAACTGGACCTCAACAAGATTCTCTTTTAGTTCAGATGAGAATTTCTATAGACGACATAGTTTACCAAATCTGCTTGTCTGAAAGTAGAAACATCTTTGTCACAAATCCTAAACTTGCATGTTATGTACATTTTATTTGCAATTTCTCAGATCTTGTACAAGCAGAATATTGCCCATCACCTGTAACAAATCAGCTGTAAAACATACAATTAACATAGTTATCAGATTTCCCATAACTTAATGATAAGAGTCACAGAGCTGTACAAAATGGAAACAGACCCTTCGGTCCAACTCATCCACGCTGACCAGATATCCTAGATTAATCTAATCCCATATGTCAGCATTTGGCCCATATCCCTCTAAACTCTTCCTATTCATGTAGCCAGAGCTCATTTTAATTGAACTTTCTTGGCTACCCGATCAGGTCAGGTGACCCTTTCAACCCCTGACACATGTAATAGCCCATTGAGTTCAGGGCATACAGCAGACTGACATGCCAAACTCTCCCCACTCCTGCGCCTCTCTTTCCCACTGGAGGCTGTGGACCCCCTTTCCGAGCCTTCACAAACTTCATTTTTGTCAGGAACTTCTCTCTTGTCGTCCGTGACGACGTTTCTCAGCCACTTGAAATGGCACTCCTGTCAGATCAATGAATTCTGCCCATTCCAATTAGTTGGGCATCTCACGGAGGGCAGCTTACAGATCCATCACTCACCTCAAACCCATCTTGTCCCCCATCCCAAGTTTAAATCAACCCCAAGGTTCAGTGAACAATTCTTTGGCTCATTCTTTGCCTAGGCATCAAACCTATTTCCTTCAGTCATTCCTGGTTCTGTTTCAAAAACCTAATGATTACCACTCAGAATGTTCTGAAGGGTCACTGGACACGAAACATTAACTCCGTTCTCCTTTCTGCCTAGTTTGTCCAGCAATTTCTGGTTTTGTTTGTTTCAGATCTCAGCATCTACAGTTCTTCATTGATGGTGGAAAATCAGGAATTCTCTCACTTAAAAGATTGGGACAATTGGGATTTTTCCACACTGAGACCCCACAGTTTTTTCGTTGGGTAAAGATATCGAGGGGATACAGAGCTGAGGTGGGTATACCCAGATGAGCAACAGATCTGCCAAGATTGAGTGGACTGATGGAGGACTTAAGGAACTAAATGATCTCCTCTTGATCGTATTTTCTCATATGAGCCATTAAAAGGTGAACGTTTCCAACAGTGAGGGACATTTCTCCATGGACTTTCCTGCAAACCATCTGGTAATTGTGCAGCCTACACTATTTGCCTGAGTTCCCTGACACATGCAAAGGTTTCTGACTTGGCCTCTCTGAGTTCTGCAGTGTAAGCAGGTGTTTTGCAAATCCAAACATCTATGTTTGTATTGTCCAACTCTACAATTTTCACCAGTCAAGACAGGTTTATATTTAAAAAAATCACAGTAACAGTGTGAAATATTGAAAATGCATATAACTTGCTACTCAAAAAAAAAAACTGGTTAGCTAGTACATGGGTTCAACTAATTTTAAAATATTCTTTACATTAAAGTACATTATTCTCTAACAAGGAAGTATATTATATTACTTCTATGTCACAAAGCGAGTGTTTTATTGTAACCTAAGACATGGCAGTAAAAATAATTATCATTATTGATGGCAGACTAGGGGTCATGTCCTTCCGACTTGCATTTATACAGCACATTTCTCAGCCATTAGATATCTCAAGGCCTTTTACATTCAATGAAATACAGTGCAGTCGCGGTGGTAATGTAGGAAATACAACAACAATTTTGTGCACAGCAAGATCCTACACACAGCATGGTGGCTCAGCAGTTGGCTCTACGGCCTCACAATGCGAGGGACCCAGGGCTGATTCCAGCCTTGGGTGACTGTATGGGTGGAGTTTGCATGTTTTCCCTATGTCTATGTGAGTTTCTGCCGGGTGCTCCAGTTTCCTCCCGCAGTCCAAAGATGCTATAGTTAGGTGGATTGGCCACATTAAAAAATTCCACATAGGGTCAGGGGTGTGCAGGGTAGATGGGTTAGCTGTGACAAAGACCCTATGCAGGGTTACTGAAATGGGATGGGGTGGGTCTGGGGTGGGATAATGTTTGGAGGGTTGGTGCAGACTCAATGGGCTGAATGATCTCTTTTTGCATTGTAGGGATTCAATGATTTTAACATGGATCTTTCTAACCTCAAACAATGTTGATCTTGTGTTGTGCACCTCCTGTGTAGCTGTAAACTTGTATACCTCGCTCTGTCTAAGCACCCTATGACCTATCTGTCCTTGGCTGCTATGATCTGCCTGTACTGCTCGCAAAACAAAGCTTTTCATTGTACTTAGGTACATGTGACTACAATAAATCAAATCAAATCAAAAAAAATGACAATGGCTCAATAATCTATGTTAATTGAGGGATACATAACCAACCACGGCTAACTCCACTGCTCTTCCTCAGGTAGCATCACAGCACCTTTTACATCCGTCAAATCAGGTTGACAAGAGTCTCAATATAGCATCTCATCTGAAAGACAGCACCTCTGGCAGTGTGGCACACCCTCCGTGCTGTACTGGAATATCAAACTTGGTTTTTGTGCTCAGTGGGATTTGAACCCTGAACCCTTGTAACTCAGCACCACTGGCTGGACCATGGCTTCATCCTCTAGGCGAGACTGCCTTGGTCAGGGCTGAAATTTATAGAGTCATATGGACATACAGCACAGAAACAGACCCTTCGGTCCAACCAGTCCATGCCGACCATAATCCCAAACTAAACTAGTCCCACCTGCCTGCACTAGGCCTTCTGAAGTCTATTACATTACTTTTATGCCACAAAGCGAGTGTTTTATTGAGACCTATGTCATGGCAGTGAAAAAATTATCATTACTGATGATTAATAAGATGCTAAATAAAAGGAAGTGACCTTCTAAGCATTTCTTATTCATGTACTTATCTAAATATCTTTTAAACATTATAACCGTACCCACATCCACCACTTCCTCTGGGAGTTCATTCCACACATGAACCACTCTGTGTAAAAAAAATTGCACCTCGTGTTTTTTTTAAATCTTTCTCCTCTTGCCTTAAAAATATGTCCCCAGTCTTGAAATCCCCCACCCTTGGGAAAAAACTCCCAACCTCTCCAGCCTCTCAAACCTTCCATTCCCAGCAACATCCTGGTAAATCTCTTCTGAACATTCTCCAGCTTAATAATATCCTTCCTATAACAGGGTGACCAGAACTGGACACAGTCATATTTCGCTTGGGAACCCTGCAGCCCAATGGTATCAATTTGGACTTCACAACCTTCAAAATCTTCCTTCCCTCAACCGCATCCCAAAACCAGCCCAGCTTGTCCCCACCTCCCTAACCTGTCCTTCCTCCCACCTATCCACTCCTCCCACCTCAAGCCCGACCCCCATCTCCTACCTACTAGCGTCATCCCACCTCCTTGACCTGTCCGTCCTCCCTGGACTGACCTATCCCCTCCCTAACTCCCCACCTACACTCACCTTTACTGGTTCCAACCCTGCCTCTTTGACCTGTCTGACTCCTCTCCACCTATCTTCTCCTTTATCCATCTTCTATTCACCTCCCCCTCTCTCCCTATTTATTTCAGAACCCTCTTCCCCTCCCCCATTTCTGAAGAAGGGTCTAGACCTGAAGGGTCAGCTTTCCTGCTCCTCTGAGGCTGCTTGGCCTGCTGTGTTCATCCAGCTCTACACCTTGTTATCTCAGATTCTCCAGCATCGGCAGTCCCTACTATCTCAGTACTCCAGAAGGTGCCTCACCAACATCCTATACAACTTCAACATAATGTCAAATTTATTCAAATTGATTGCACAGTCCTACTTGCTCAGAGTTTGAGACAATATTTTTGCCTTTATCACTACTTCAGACAACGGTTAAGGGTCAAGCACACTGGTGTGAGACTGGAGTCACATGAAGTAGGAACAAGTAAAGGCTGCAAGCTTTCTTCTCGAAAGGAGATTGGATACCAAGTTTGATTTTACTGAGTCTTTGTGCATTCACTCAACAACTAATTTTGTTTTTAGGCTTCGAATTCTCAAAATGCAAAGGCAATATTCAAACTCAATTCTCAGGATTACAGGATCAATCACCATCATTCCCAGCTAGACTTAGTTCTTAATCAAAGTGTTGAAGTACAGAAAGACAAGATCCTGAATTCCGAATTCCCAGAGGTTTTAATAATAACAGAAGGTCAGTATGTTTTGTATTACAAAAAATACACTTGGAAACAATGATCAGAAATGGGAGCCTCTCGGGAGGATTTATATTTACCGTACAGATTTGAGCTATCCGTGATACGATGGTGTTCTCAAAAAAGTCAAATTCTTTGCCAGTTTCGCTGAAGAAGAAGTAGATTTTTCCATCATCGCTGCCATAATTCTTTCCAGAGACTCCCTCCTGAATAAACTCTGAACCTACAAATGCTGGATCTGTAAAACATGACAACCAGTTTAAAATATGTCTCCATCCAGGACTTCAACATAAATCAGTGATGATCCTTACAGTGGAATACTGCAAACAATGCTAAGTTTGACAAAGAATTCAATGGGGCTTTTGTTTTTGAAGTGACTGATATTGCTTTAAATGCTGTTGAGCAACTGTTACGTACAATCAGAAAGTTAGTGGCCTGACTTTTACCCCCGGCAGTGCTTGCTGTATCACCCACTAAAATGATCATGAGGTAAAATGCCTACATCAAGTCTGCGGTATTGAAATTTGCTGTGTAGTCCGAATCTCATGTAGCTAACAGCAAGCCTGGCATAACAATCCGTGATATGCAAGGGAGTAAATGCAACGATACACTCCTTAACTCCATAAGTATCCATCTGTCTGGAGAATAACAAAACAGTTAAAGGCAAGACATCAGTTGCCATTAGTGTTTTGTTTCATCCTTACCAGGCTCAGTAGAGCATCATCGATGATGAGAAAAGTCTAATTTGAAAGTTTATTAAGTGCAACAATGTCAACGAAAAAGAAGTGCCCAAAAACTCACTGCCTTGATCAGGACCCACTGTCTTTTAAAACTAAAGGCTTTTGGATATTTGCCTCATGATTCAACCTCGAATTTGTTGAATTAAGTGACAGTTCCACTCTATCAAGATGCCCTAGATGTCTGCTGCCAATTTATACAGCCATTCTTACATAATCCTATTATTTTCATGTATACCTTCCTTCAAAGATCTCTATTGCTTGTCCAGGGGGAGATTAGTGCATTACAGCTCTATAAAGTGAATGCTGCTAGCTATAGTCTTTATTAATAACCAACCTGGAGGGCCATGCTTTATAGGTTAAAGTAACATGGACATACAGGGATTTTTTTTGTAGACACATATCACGCTTGTTTTAATCCATCAGTTCAGGAGCATGTCTGATTAGAAACATTGAGGAAACAGGGTCTGTATTCTCTAGTTTCAAAGTATGACAGGGAATCTTACAGTGTAAAATTCTTACAGCGTAGCTAGGGATAGGATGTTTCTGCTGGCTGGTAATTATACAGCTAGGGGACATAGTCTCAGAATAAGGGAATTAGTGTCTGAGACAAAGAATTTGTTCACTCAGAGTGAGGTGAATCTTTTGTATCCTCCATCCCAGAAGGCTGTGGAAGCTCAATCACTGAGTTTGTTCAAGACAGAAATCAAGGGTGGCAATGGTGTCTCAGTGGTTAGCACTGCTGTCTCACAGTGCCAGGGACCTGGGTTTGATTCCACCCTCAGGTGACTGTCTGAGTGGAGTCTGCACTGTCTGTGTGGGTTTCCTCCGGATACTCTGGTTTCCTCCCTCAGTCCAAAGAATTGCAGATTAGGTGGATTGGCCATGCTAAATCGCCCATAGTGTGCAGGGATATGCAGGCTAGGTGGATTGATCATGGGAAATGCAAGCTTACAGGGATAAGGTTGAGGGCTAGAACTGGGTGGGACGCTCTTCAAATGGTCAATGCAGATTCTGTAAGCCAACTGGCCTCCTTCCATACAAAGGTTTCTATGAATAGGTTTATCAAGATTTTTGGATTAAGGGAAGGAGTGAGAATATGAAATGAGATGGTCTACAATGATGGAGCTGACTTTCATCTTTCATTTGTGTTCACATGCTGAAATCTTATCTGAACATACTCAACCATAGCTACCCCGGACCCTGAAGAGATAGTAGGAACTGCCGATGCTGGAGAATCTGAGATAACAATGTGTGGAGCTGGATGATCACAGCAGGCCAGGCAGCACCAGAGGAGCAGGAAAGCTGCCGTTTCGGGTCTGGGCCCTCCTTCAGAAAAATTCTGGACTCTGAACGTATTGTTTTGAGATTCAAAAGGCAACTTTTCTTCAATACCAGACAGACACACAGATTGGCATGATGGGACGGACAGTTTGACTGGGTGTGAGCATTTTGGCAGGCAGGGGAATATTACTGGACTAGTAATTTGGTGTCCCCAGACTAACGTCACGGCAAATGGCAAATGGTGAAATTTGAACTTAATTTACAAACGATAATCTAGAAATAAAAGCTTGTCTGATGGCAACCCTATAACCATTGTTGTAAAAACCCATGTAGGATTCAGTCGTGTCCTCTGGGGAAGGAGATCTGCTGTCCTTACCTGGTCCAGCCTATATGGGATTCCAGACCCACAATAAATATGGTTGAATCTCAACTACCCTACTAAATGGACTTGCAAGCCACTCAGTTCAAGGGCAAATACGGGTGGGCACTCATATCCCACAAATACATTTTAAGAACTCTAGCCGGGAGGAGGGTCATGTTAGTGCTAAGCAGTATGGCAGAACAGAAGCTCTTGCCCTGAGTTGTTATCATCCCAGAGGGAGGCCGAACTTTGCTTCCAACTGTTTCTTATGTCATTTACGTGTGCTGATCTGCCTTTTGATCTTCTCTTCCACCCATGGGTTAGCATCTCTCCTGAACTCCGTGCCTCCCTTTAATGACAGAGCTGGGTTCAGTGATCATGGATCAACCCAACTCTCTGGGCTACCTTCACAAATCAGCACTGCTGCTCTGAAAAGGCCCCTGTGATAGGAGTCAATTGGTTATTTTAAAGACATTCATCCTTACACATCTCTGCATTTGTTGCCTGTTACTTACCCTGGAGCCAATTGAGAGAGTTCTCAGTTTTTAAGGGAGGTTTGTTTCCCAGACTTCTTGAAATGATTGGCTCATTCCCTTGAAAATTGCTGACAGTTCCTGCATACAAATTCCCATCTGGCAGAAGCAAAGACAAGCATAAATTAAAGCCTTCAGTAGAATTCTTCAATATTTAATATGTAGTCTTTATATATATCTACATAATAATCAGACTCCAAAATGTAAAACCCAATTATTCAAAGAAGAGAAATGTGGCTTCTCCTTGGTTCAACGTCTATTTCTTTATTCTTCCATTGGATTTGAGTATTGATAGAAGAGACAGCATTTATTGTGCATCCCTCGTTGCCCAGGAGAAAGTGATGGTGAGCTGCTTTTTGAATTGCTACAGTCCATCTGGCGTAGGAGCAGCCACAGTACTGTTAGGGTGGGAGTTCCAACCCTAACCCTAACCCACCAGGAGCGAAGGAAAGGCAATGTAATTCCAAGTCAAGATGACGTATAGTTCAGTGAGGAAATCGCAGGTGCTGGTGATCCCATGAATTATCCTCTCTTGTGTTTCTATATGATAGTGGTCATGGGTTTGGAAACTGCTGTGTTGGTGAGTTGCTGCAATCCACCTTCAGATGGTACACACTGTTGTCATTGTGGCGGCGAGAGTGAATATTTAAGTTGTGGATCAGAATATCAAGCGGAGCTGCTTTGTCCTGGAATGTTTTGAGCTCCTTGAACATTACTGGAGTTGCCCTCATGTAGGCAAGTGGAGGGTATTTCATCGCACTCCTGATTTTTGCCAGAAGTACAGCTTCGGGGAATTATGAAGTGAGTTACGCACTGGAGAATTCCCAGGCTTTGATCTGCACTTATAGTCGCAGAATTCATGTGGTTCACCCCATTGTGTTTTTGGCCAACTATGACATCCAGAATGGTGATGGTGAGAGAATCAGTAATGGTAATGCTGCAGAACATCAAAGGGAAGTGCTAAAGTACCCCCTTTCTATAGCTGAAAATTGCCTGACACTTCTGTTGCACAAATGTGTTTGCCACTTATCAGACCGAGCCTAAATGATGTGCAGGTCTTACTTCATAGGGGCACTGTGTATTTATCTGAGGAATTAGAACATGGTGCTGCCATTAGCAAACACCCTCAATAATGACCATATAACTGAGGAAAGGTTATTGAGTGAGCAGCTAAAGATAACTGGGGCTCCATCATTACCCTGAGGAAATTCTGTAGGCATATCCCCAGCAACTACAATCATCTTTTTCTACACTAAGGTCAGAAGTCACACGACACCAGGTCATAGTCCAACATGTTTATTTGAAATTACAAGCTTTTGGACCACTGCTCCTTCTTTAATGCTAGCTATGACTCTAGCTAATGAAGTGTTTTCACTCTGCTCCTGATTCCCATTGATCGAATCCAATTTTGCTCAGGCTCCTTCATACCATATTCAGTCAAATGGCCCTTCATGTCAAGGGCAATCATTCTCACCTCGCCTATGGAGGTCGGTTCTTTTGCAAATGTTTGGACCCAGGCTGCAATGTGTGGTGCAGCACTGAATCTTGCTGATTGAGAGGGAACCACAGAAACAGGTGTGGCCATTAAGCCCCTCAAGTCTGACCCACTATCCATTACGTGATTGTTGATACCAACACCATTATCCCATCTTTGTTCCACATCACCTCCTGCCCCAACGTAACAAAAATCTCTCAGTCTCAGTCTTGAATCACAATTGAGCCAGCTTTCAGTCCTTACTTTACAGATTCATGAGCAGAGAAACAAACCCTTTGGCCCAACACATCCAGGCCGACTAGGTTTCCTAAATGGAACTAGTCCCATTTGCCCATTTTCCCAGCAATTTCTGTTTTTGTTTCTGATTTCCAGCATCCACAATTCTTTCAGGTTTTTTTTCCTCCCCACTTGCCTGCATTTGGCCATATCCCTCTAAATCTTTCCTATCCCTACTTGTCCAAAAAGGATCTGAAATTTCTTCCACCCTATTTTTATAAGAGAGTTTCTTGACTTGCTTCTTAAGTAGCATGGCTCTCTTTTTTAAGATTTCTACACTAGTTCAGGAAATCAAAAGAAGAGGCCAAATCAGATCACTCAGTCTTCCAAACTCCAGAGAAAGAAAAGCTGGGAGAAACTTCTGGAACAGTCAGGTCTGCTGGCAGAAACAACATCTGATCACCAGAGCAATCCTTTACTGGATTAAGATGTATGCTCCAAGGGGCAACCCTGTAATCTGACAGTTAACTGGCTAAGGATACCATCTCATTTTCAGAGTTATAATCATATAGTGGGTAACCACCATTCAAAACCCACTTTTACCCACCAACCATAATTGCAGTCGACTTATAGGTCGGGTCAAAGGGACAGCGGCCTTTTCCATCTTCTGTTAAGAGATTACCAAACGGACTTTTTGCCAGAGAGAAGTTTGCGATATGCTACGAGGAAAAGATAATAGGTTACACCTTGTGCTTGTGCAATTAGTTGGCAATAGTTTAATTCTTAACATCCAAAGATGGCAGTGTCATCACTTACGATGTAGGCACAAGTGGGGCTGAAAGCGTAAGTCCCACAAACATAAACGTGTGTACTGTTCACCTGAAGGAGGATTTTGATGTAGTTGAAGCAATCACTCTGAAACAAGAGAAACCTGTTAGAACCTATCACCCACCATTGCTCTTAAATGTATCTCAACGGTTAATTTTCACCTACCGACAGGCTCTTCCCCTTAAAGTGACATTCGTTCCTCTTCTGCTCTGGGACTTCCCAAACCACCTGTAAAGGGATACTTGGATTTAATTCAAGATCTTGCACTAACATCCATTAAACAACCAATAATCCATCTTGACTCTTAACTCTCATCAGCTTGTCTTTGGCTAGACAGCTGTTGAAGGGAGGGAATGCACAGTTCATGATTTTAGCAGTAGGAAGCACTAATAATCTATTGACAATTTGGGAACAGAAACTCACTGTCAACAGATATCAGGTATGGTGATTTTGAGTCCATATTATTTAGCTCAGGATGTCCAGAAAATGGCTCAGTCCAATGCTCTGTCAGATGTTCTCCAGGCATCCTTTGCATGCAAAGATATTCTGCCCCCTCATTTACATAACAGAGGTGTCTAGAAGATAGCCCATCTCATATTAGGTAAGTTCAATGCAAATTGGTACAATCTCAACCTTCAATATGGGGCTGGCTAGAGTAAGGTACGGAATGGTGCCAATGATGTGGGTTTAATCCCTGTCCTGGTGGTGGTAGTTCATGTACACGTACCTTCTTTTGTTGTCCCATGTGCAGTGGTGCTCTCTAAGTTACATAACCAGTTGTCTCTCTCTCTCTCTCTCTCTAACAAAGGCAGAAGCTTTTGGTTCCTCATGGACTATCGCTAAACAGCCATATCTTTATCTGCCTGCATCCCATCCCGAACAGGACCCTTTAAGCAGCCAAGTTAGCCTTCATGAATCAACTGAAGCGAGGAATACTTCACTCAAGCACTGTTCAGAGCATTACAGAAAGGGCAGTAGTCGTCCACTTAGCCCTTTAGATTTGCTGTGCTGTTTGATGACTTCAAGGTTGATCTTCTAACTGAGGCTTGATCATGTGACCCAATGCACATGACAGGAGGAATGAGTCCACGTTGGAGTACCGTTGTGGAATGAGGAGAAGGAGCCAATGACCACATGGCGTTTTGGCTGCCTCCTATTATAACAGGGAGGCCATCCTTTTCAACAGCACTTCATTAGTGGTTGGCAGTCACACAGTGGGATGCGCACAGTCTCTTCTTCAAAACATTTCTAGACAGTTCCTATTCGAACGTTGGGAACTGTGAGAAATTTTACAACTACGGTTTGAACAATCTGTTAATGCAACTCCTTAAAAATCACCTCATGCTCCCCCACGGTTGAGGTCCTACAGCAGAAAGTCTTTAGTCATTTACTGCCATAGTGCACTTGTGCCATTAGTCACAATAAACAGAATAATCAAAATCAACCCCATTCAAGAGATTAAAACAAAGATATAAAACATTCAGTGCACAGAGAATCCCTCTATACAATGTTAGAAACCAGTGAGGAAATGAATCCAACAAAGAATTGGAGAAATTGGACGCAATTCTCTGTCTTATGTTGCAAACCATCTCTCACTCTCCTTCACTAACACAATGGAAATGCCACTTGCATTATAAATCAGTGATTTACCCCTGTCCTGTTCTCAGAGTTAATACGATTTAGTGAATGGCTGATAATCTATGGCCTGTCTCCCTCAATAAAAACGTACATTTCAACAAAATTCTCTGTACTTTGTATTTTTGTTCTTTGTTTTTAGAAATTAATCTGTTGCCATTAAAACTGTTTAGCACCCTGATGACAGTTTTAGTGGAAATATTCGGTGTGGGGTACCAAGACTAAATTATTCTGATCACAGGATTAATGATGTTTCCAGGAAAGTGGTTTTCTGAAACTTCAATGATAAATATTCAGTTTAGGATTGTTATCAAGAATGCCTCACTGGCTCACCACACACAACTCTAGCTGACCTGCTAACCTTGACACCAGAAATCACATGACATCAGGTTACAGCCCATGTTAGGTTTGTTTAATATATCCTCATCAGTTGTATGACCCTTTGATCTTTTACTTATAAATTCTGTGTTCTGTGTGCTTCTTTCTCACTTCACCTAATGAAGGAGATACACTCCAAAAGCTTGTGTTTTCAAATACACGTGTTGGACTATAACCTGGTGTTGTGTGATTTCTGACTTTGTCCACTCCAGTCGAACACTGGCACCTCCACATCATATCCTCAACACCAAATTGGATTGCTTCTGTCTGATCTGTGCTGAGGCTCCGTCCAAATTGGGAGCCAGCAGAGGGTTAGTCTTCACAGGCTTTGGGAAGCTGGGCTCATCTCGGTTCGGTAATTACACAACATGAGCGACAGAAGGAGATATGCTGTCCATCACCACCTCAGACAGAGGAGCCCAGCATTTAATGACAGAGTCGGAGCCAGGGTGGTGGGAAATTTGATGAATTAATGTGACTGAGCCTTCTCTCTGTGACCCTGTGCCCTGCGTCTGAATCTATGCTCTGACAGCTGACAGTGAGAGGTGTTTTGATCATTCCCATAGTATTTGCATCCACAGTCAAAATGCTCTTCTGCTTTGTGCCATAGCACTAATTGTCCATTAAATCCCAGAGGAATGACCTTTAAAAGAAATAACAAACAGAAGTAGCCAAATACAACAGCACTCATTAGCTCTGCATCAAGATAACTTCCCATTCCCTTTCAGCCATAAATAAGAATATACCTCATTTTTAAACTCATTGGGAGCAATATTAAAAATGTCCAAGGAGAAAATGGCATCTTTTGCACCAACGAAGAGCACTCCATGTTCAGGACTCAGCAGCAGCTTTGTGTAGTTCTGCACTCCGTCTCGATGGAAATGTTTGACAGGTCTGTCCGTGTTATCTGAAAAAGAAGAAAGCCTCTGGATTAGAGCAAGTAGGAAAAGCCCTTCTTCCCAAAGCAGGATGGCAGCTGACAGCAACTCTACCTCGAGTCGGTCGTGGATTTCTGGAAGGTTTACTTTAAATTGGATTTAGGAAGTAATTTAGCAGGTCTGGCAGCATCTGTGGAAAGAAAGCAGACTTAACGGTCCAAGTCTAGTGACCCTACTTCAGAACTGGACTTGAATAATTAATTCTGCTTTCTCTCCAAGGATACTGCCAGACCTGCTGAGTTTCTCCAGCAATTTCTGTGTTTGTCTCAGATCTTCAGCATCCACAGTTCTTTGTTTTATTTGGGAGATGGTTACTAGTTTAAATATCTGAAGCTCAAATGCAGAGTACAACTGTGGAATGCCTACAGTACAGAAGGAGGCCATTCAACAAACTGTGTCTGCGCTAGTTCTCTGAAGGAAAAAGACACCTGGTGCCTTTAATCTGTAACTCTTTTGCCTTTTCAAATAACGATCCAATTCCCTTTTGAAAGCTTTAGTTGAACAAGCCTCCACCGTGTTCTCAGGCAGTGCTTTCCAAATTCTAACCATTCCACGTATGGAAGATTTTCCCTAAGTCACCAGTTGTAAGTCACCAGTTGCTTCCTTTGCTAATTATCTTAAAACTCTGGTCCTCAAGCTTTCTATTGGTGGTTAACAATTTCTCTCTATCTGCTCTGTCCAGGCCCTTCAGGATTTTGTGCATCTCTATCAAATCTCCACTCAGCCACCTCTTTTCCAAAGAAAACAGTCCCAACCTCTCCAATTATCCTGTATAGAACTTAAGATCAAAATGTTCACACAAATATGTCTATTTTTAAACAGATTCAGAGGGAAGGATTCAAAAAGAAAGGTTTTTCACCTTTGCAGCATCTTATTGATTTGTAACATACAATCTTTGAGGTCTGGACACTGAAAATAACTAACTGACCAGCTTGTTTTTTTATATCAGTTGCAGTCATAGGAGCAATGTTGGATTGGACACTGGGAGAATTCTCGCTTTATTTGAACGGGCTATCGGATTGCCACATCAACAGACCGGCTTTTAGTTTATCAGCTCATTTGAAAGATGGCACCCCTGACAATGAAACACTCTTGCATTACTGAACTAAAATTTCAGGCTAGATAATCCACTTTGGCCCGTGGTTGAATGTCCAATCATCCCGCTTAATTATCACAAGACTGCCATGAATAAAATGGGCGACATTTTAGGTGTGAGATGTTCAAGTCGGGACTCATTTACAACTCCACACTTCAGTTCAATGATCTATAATCCTTTAAACTCTTTCAGGCCACAGGGTGGCACAGTGGTTAGCACTGCTGCCTCACAATGCCAGGGGCCAGGGCTTGATTCCACCCTCAGGCAACTGTCTGTGTGGAGTTTGCACATTCTCACTGCGTCTGTGCAGGTGTCCTCTGGGTGTTCTGGTTGCCTCCCAAAGTCCAAAGGTGTGCAGGTTAAGTGGATTGGCCGAACTAAATTGCCCATAGTGTCCAGGGATATGCATGGTTACAGGGGTAACAGGTAGTGGGTCTTGGTGGGATGCTCTTCAGAGGGTCAGTGCAGACTCCATGGGCTGAATGGTCTGCTTTTAAATTGTAAGGATTCTATAACTGAACTGCCTTTCAGTCTGTTTGTGCATGGGAGATAAATTTAAAATATCCTTCTTCAAATTCCACCACTTTAACATGAGACAGATTCAACCGTGAATCAAAAGAGAAATGGATAATTATCTGAAGGAAAACAAATTAGGATATTGAACCTGTTGGTCTGGAAAAGGTAGGGGAGTGACACTGGGAGAGCAGTTTTTGCACACAGCTGGGATGATGGGTCAAATAACCTTCTGCCTGGCTGTAGCCATCCTACGGAACTCTAATTCCATGAAAACAACTTTAATTCAATGATAACAAGCGTGGGGCTGGATGAACACAGCAGGTCAAGCAGCATCATAGGAGCAGGAAAACTTGACGTTTCGGGCCTAGACCCTTCTTCAGAAATGGGGGAGGGGAAGAGGGTTCTGAAATAAATAGGGAGAGAGGGGGAGGCAGATAGAGGATGGATAGAGGAGAGGATAGGTGGAGAGGAGGCAGACAAGTCGAAGAGGCGGGGATGGAGCCAGTAAAGGTGAGTGTAGGTGGGGGGGTAGGGAGGAGATAGGTCAGTCCAGGGAGGACGGACAGGTCAAGGGGGCGGGATGATGTTAGTGGGGTGTGGCTTGAGGTGGGAGGAGGGGATAGGTGAGAGGAAAAACAGGTTAGGGAGGTGGAGATGAGCTGGGCTGGTTTTGGGATGCGGTTGGGGGAGGGGAGATTTTGAAGCTTGTGAAATCCACATTGATGCCATTGGGCTGCAGGGTTCCCAGGCTGAATATGATTTGCTGTTCCTGCAGCCTTCGGGTGGCATCACTGTGACATTGCAGGAGGCCCAGGATGGACATGTCATCTGAGGAATGGGAGGGGGAGTTGAAATGGTTCGCGACTGGGAGGTGCAGTTGTTTGTTGCGAACTGAGCGCAGGTGTTCTGCAAAGCGGTCCCCAAGCCTCCGCTTGGTTTCCCTGATGTAGAGGTAGCCACAACGGGTACAGCAGATGCAGTATACCACATTGGCAGATGTGCAGGTGAACATCTGCCTGACGTGGAAAGTCTTCTTGGGGCCTGGGATTGGAGTGAGGGAGGAGGTGTGGGGGCAGGTGTAGCACTTCCTGCGGTTGCAGGGAAAAGTGCCAGGTGTGGTGGGGCTGGAGGGGAGTGTGCAATGAGCCATTTGCTTATTAAGAAGTCTTGTCTGGTAACATCGTAAAAACGTTACTAAGGAGGTCATGAATTTACATGTTTACGAAATAGTACACATTCTACTCCAAATATCAGTCCCATCACTTTGTGTCTAATCAAATTCTGATGGCTGTCAAGATGTCAAACTTGTACTGAAGTTCTGAAAGACACAGTAAACAATCACCCTTGGATGTCATCAAATATGAACACCGCAGGCTCAATACTGTGGGCACTGAAAAATCACCAAAGGGAAGAGATTTTAACGAATATCATAAACATATTAATTTTTCAAATACTTTTGGGTTTATTACTCACAGTGCAGACGCTGGAATTTTGAATAAAAAGTTAAATTGCAGAAATAAAACTCATTCAAGCAGGGCAGAGCCTTGCAATAATCTTAGCATCGACTTGTTTATTCTCAAGAAATGAGTTAATAGTATTTTCAGTGCAGAGGATCAATTCACTCCACCACGCTTGGTCAGGATTCCAGTATGCTGACACAAAACTAAACTGCAAATTAATTTAAATTGGTTAATAATTTAGCACACTGATTTGTTTAGATGCTACCATCAAATCCAATGACATTTTGCTGATATCGCATTACAGAGCTAGAGTCCATGCCAATTATATTGAAAGTCACCAGTTCGTCCTGAGCTGGAGTATTGTGTTACCACACTTTAGGAAGGATACTGCAGCCTTGAAGATGGTGCTGAAGTCATTTACCTGAAAGAAGCCAGGGATAAAGGACCTTGGCCATGGGGAGATATTGGAGAATCTGAGATTATTCTCAGAGCAGAGAAGGTTAAGAGGAGAATGGATGGACCTGTTCAAAATGATGAAGAATTTTGATGGAATTGACGGGTTTCCACTGGCGAGATATAAAGGAAGACCACCACCTGCAAGTTCCCCTCCAAGCCAATAACCATCCTGAGTTGGAAATATATTACTTTTCTTGCTGTCACTGGATTACACATACAGCACATGACTAGCAGTTCAAGATGGCAGCTCACCACCACCTTCTCAAGGGGCAACTAGGGATGGGCAATAAATGCAGACCCGACCAGTAACACCTATGTCCCACAAGTGAATAAGAAAGAGACAGATCAATAACCAGAGGATACCGATTTGAAATTATTGTCTGAGGAATCAGAGAGGAATGGATTTGATTCAGAGATAGTAGGAACTGCAGATGCTGGAGAATCTGAGATAACAAGGTGTAGAGCTGGATGAACACAGCAGGCCAAGCAGCATCAGGTGAGCATGAAGGCTGATGTTTCGGGCCTAGACCCTTCTTCATTTTTCTGAAGAAGGGTCTAGGCCCGAAACATCAGCCTTCATGCTCACCTGATGCTGCTTGGCCTGCTGTGTTCATCCAGCTCTACACCTTGTTATCTTAGGAGAGGATTTGAGTTGGTTTTTATCTGCATACACTGGCAAAAAGGGACGTGGAAACAAGTTCAAATTTCAAAACTGAATACATAAAAAAGAAAAAAATCTGAAGGTGTAAGGGGAAAGAGTGAGGCTAATTGGTAGCTCTTCAGAAGAGCTGGCATAGTTTAATATTCTTAACTGACCTAGTCAGATATATCATGACAAACCTCTGAAGCAGTAGAATTTAGAACTCAGGCCTTCTAAGCTAGAGGTAAGGACTTTACCGCTGTGCAACAAGAGTCCTCTAGCATAGGATTGATGGGTTAAATGGCCTCTTGCTCTGCTACCAAATTCTATTTTTAAAAAAAAGTCCAAAATATGCAGCTAGAAAATGATCATTTCCATTGAATATTTTTGTTTCATTTCCTCCTGCTTTATAAGACCACATGCTCAATCAAAATAAAACGCTCTTGGCTTCCTGACAGGTTATTCAGGAATGTGTTAAAAAACATTGCTGTTTGAACAGTATTTCCCTTGAGCTTTCAGTTCATGATAATGGATTCAGACTCAGAATATGATGGGAGGAACTGACTGAGAGAATCTATTCGCGCTGACTATTTGCCTCTGGGGCCTGGCTTTGAAACAGACCCAACGGCTGACATGAAATGGAAACCTCCTCTGGCTGCAGGAGTTGACGTCTGAAGAGACTCGGCTGACCGCGGGTTCCCAGTGAAAAACACTCGGAATTCAGCGATAATTATCTGAAGGGAGCACTGGTTTGGAGTCAGGGAGGATCTTGCACTGACACAACATTGCCTTTGCTAACGGCATACTTTGAACTTCAACTTATATTTGGAGAATAGTGAGGGGAGCATTTTTCCTCATCTAGGCCATACTGTGACAATTCTAAAGTTCTGGAATTCTCTCCCTAAACTTCTCCGCCTCTTCACATCTTTGCTCAATTTCTCTCTTCCCACTTTTGCGCTGTTCCTGAAATCCTATCACGATGACAGGTCACCCACCTTAATGTTATATTGTGTAGGTGGCTGGCTGTCTCAAAATCTCATGTAACTCAGTATAGTCCATACAGACTGCCTCAGGATAAACCAACCTTGTACCTGGCTCACAGACGTTAGAATCCTTAATTGGAAATTATCAAACACCTGTCCCTTGAAAGCTAGTTTCTCTCCTTTTGCTATACACCTGACTTCTGGATGGAAATGTGTATATGCATTATACCCGGCTGTCAATTGCACTCCCTTGGCAACATTCTTCCCTCTAAACAACAAGGTTCTAGTCCCAACCCAGTGTTGAAGACAAACGCCACTGCTGACCTCTCTGCTCAACACCTAGAGAGTGCTGTACTTCTGAAGGTGCTATATGTTTGATGAAATATTAAGCAGCGATCAAATCTACCTCTCAGGTGGATGCAAAAACTCTTTTGATGAAGAGCAGAGATAATAAAGTGTAGAGCTGGAGGATCACAGCAGGCCCAGCAGCATCAGAGGAGCAGGAAAGCTGACATTTCGGGTCGGGACCCTTGATTTGATGAAGAACATGGAGATATCTATGGGAATAAAAGCAAAACACTGTGGACACTGCAGATCTGAAATAAAAACAAAATGCTGAAGAAACTCAGCAAGTCTGGCAGCATCTGTGGAGCGAATTAAGAGTTTGAGCTTCTTCTTTGGGCTCTTCTTTGGAACTGAGTTATACACCATCACCTGGCCAATATTTATCCCTCAGTCGACATGAGGACAGCCGATTATCTGAGCGATTGTCACATTGCTGTTTATGGGAGCTTGCTGTACAGAAATAGCTGCTGTTTCTTGTACAATACAACAAAGATTAGACTCGAAAATAGTTTGAGTCCAGTGACTCTTCTTGAGAATCCTTCTGTTGATTGTGTTTTCTCTTGTCTGCCAGATCTTTACATTTCTCCAGCACTTTCTGTTTCTCTTTGTTTCAGATTTCCTGCATCCGCAGTTCACTGTTTTACTCAAAAGTAAATGCATTGGCTGTAAAGACATCTATCCAGTGGTCATGGGAAGCGCTATTTCAATGCAAGCCTTTTCTTCCCCCTTTGTTGGGATCTTGCCAGACTCAGTTACCTGATACATGGCCACTTTAAGGACAAGTTCATAGGCCAGGATGGTAATCTATTTTCATCAACTGATTGTTAGATTCTTTATTGAACCTCTGCACTCACTACGGATAAATAAGGAACATTATTTATAAATGCACAGTGAATTAGATATGGAGGTTGCCTCCTAATAATCTTAATAATACACAATCTAATGTAATAAAAAAAATACATTTAACGAAGCATCTATCTTCCTGGAGAGCTAACTGGTTTCTGGTACAGCAAAACAAGGGATGTCAGATGATCCATTATCAGCTCTCCTGGAACAGTCTGAGCTTGGCTCCTCTCCAAATGCATGCCACTTGTGGTTTTTGTGGTACTGAGCTACTGAGCTGTGGTTATAGATTGGAATCCCAGATTGGGATGGTGCTTTAATCTGCTGCTTGTCATCTGCCGACCAAGTGAGTGTTCAGCTATGTCAGTACCAAGTGCAGCTGGACATCAAGTGTGGCCTACAATCAAAAAGAAGCGTGTGGGGGTGGGGGGTAGGTGGTGGTTTCTGATGCTGCAACATAAACTGTAAATCTTGATCATCTTTTGAGTTCTGATGAAAGGGGACTGGCCTGACATGTTTTATTCTGTCAAGATACCGCTTGTGCTGCCTGAGAATGGCCAGCATTTTCAGATGCTCTTTCAGATTACCAGCCTCTGCTGTATTCCGTGTTGGGGATAAAAGCAGGATCCCTCACACTTCAAAGTCATAGTGATACAGAAGGACCCCACTGACTCCATGCCAGCCAGCGTCTTGCCATGTCTCAAGTATTCTTGTTTTTGACAGCTGGTGGCACTTTAAGAAAATTCTATATTTGATGTCCAATTTTGGGTGATAATATCAATGATGCATTTATTTTTCATTCCTAGTCTTCCCAAATGATGACGTCTGGGTCTTGTGTAAATCTGTTCAGTGGCTTGCTGGGCCACCTCAGTGGATGCTAAGGCACCATCTGTCATTATTGTCTGATGACAGCGGGGACCAGGAGCCATGGATTCAGTACAACAGGAGTTCCCATCTCCTGTGGCCTCAGTGAAATATGGAGGTGTGTCTAAGATTAGGCACATTGCAGACGTGACTGATCCTTGGCAGCAGTGGGGCTCCACCTCAAAAAATGGGATTTCTTTTTCACTGGAGTAACATTGTTAGAAGAGCACAGTAGACAAAGGAACAAAAGGAAGCCATTCAGCCCCTCAAGTCTGTACTGCCATGAAATGAAATCACAGCCAAACTGTCATCCAAGTCCATTCACCTGACTTGGTTCCAGATCCTAAGATAAGGAGAAGTTGCTTCACCCAGAGAGTGGTGAACCTGTGGAATTCTCTGTCTCAGAAAGCCAAAACATTGAATACAGCTTTACGAAGCTGAGTGTTGATGAAAGTAATGGCACTGAAAGGATTAATGTACATGTTACATTGTCTCAACCCATTTTCTACTGATCTCATACACAGTCTGGAGGCAGAAACAAAGAGTTCTATTCCAGCTTTCAGAGGGAGCAGACGTATCTGTACCAGGCCCCTAAAGAGTGAACAATTATGCCTAACCAAATCTATTTTTAATTATTGCTATTATGCAATTCGGTTCTTATTATCTAAGATCAGTACCTCTTCTGTAGATACTTTTGAATGGGGTATCCTCTATGATTAATCACTAGATAGGCTTAAGACCAAGGAGGATTGCTGGCAGCAAGCTACCTCAAACAACTCTTAGCCAATACCACATACTTGTAGAGGTGGCAAATACCACAACGTGCCAGCTGTAGTCATCTGGGAAGTTATCACTGTGAGGACCCTCGAAGCATCAACAATAGCTCAGGACCCAATGCTGACAGGGAGATTAGTGAACCTTCCTATCAGCCCAAGCAATAGTGGGGGCAGCTCCTATACAGGCAAGCCTGAACGTTATTCCCCACAATCTCATGGACTTCGACAGCCATAGCACTTTGTCATCCGCTGCAGAAGTTTCTGCAAATAAAATCCATTAATTTGTATTTAATATGGAGGATTGATTCCTTATTTTTTGTAAGAATACCTGTTACACTGAGATTCAGGAATCTTTGTATTTCCCTCTATTGCGTTGGATCCTTTTGCCAGATATTACAGTTCACCCACACTAGAATGTCAGCTTATTCCTTGTACTTGAACCAATAATCTTCAAACTCTGGATCAGAGTGCTATACACTGAGCCACAGCTGACATTAAATGAGATTCTGATATCCTGGGAATTACAGATCATGAGTCATTCTAAGTACTTTAGCTCAGAAGTGATAAATCTGGGGAAAATATTAACTTCAAACACCAGCTTTTGAATTAAATAGAATTCAGCATGTCCACAATGATTCTCACCAATTTTTATAGATGTACCATAGGAAGCATCCTATCCAGGTGCATCGCAGAGTGGTATGGCAACTGCTCTTCCCAAGATTGCAAGAAATTATAGAGTTGTGAACGCAGTCCCATCCATCACAGAAACCAGCCTTCCTTCCACTGACTTCATCTATACTTCCCCTTGCCTCAGCAAAGTAGCCAACATAATCAAAGACCCCTCCCACTTTGGTTGCATTCTCCTCCACCCTTTTCCATTCGACTGAAGGTATACAAGTTTGAAAACACGTACCAACGGATTCAAGAACAGCTTCTTCCCTGCTGTCATCAGACTTTTGAATGGACCTCTCTTTTATTAGAGTTGATCTTTCTCTGCACCTTCTCTGTAGCTGTAACAGCATACTCTGCATTCTGATATTACCCTGATGTACTTATGTAAGGTATGATTTGCATGGATAACACGCAGAACAATACTTCTCACTGTATCTCAGTATGTGACAATAATAAATCCAATCAAATACTTTCACTAAGATAGAAGTTGCTGGAAAAGCTCAGCAGTTTTGGTATCTGTGAAGAAAAATGACAGTTAACATTTCGGGTCCGGTGTTCTGAGGAAGGGTCACTGTACCCGAAACGTTAACTCTGATTTTTTCGTCACAGATGCTGCCAGACCTGCTGAGCTTTTCCAGCAACTTCTGTTTTTGTTCCTGATTTACAGCATCCGCAGTTCTTTAGGTTTTTACTTTGACTAAGATGGTTGCTGATACAAAGTGAAACAATTTCGTTAGAGTTGATCAAACTATTGTTAAACAATTAACTGTTTAGAGTTAAAAATATCATTGTGGGGTTTATGGTAAACTAACTAAGTGGAAAAAGTTGATGAATTCTTTAAAAAATATGGGTTTGCATTTCACTTTCTTTTGTTTCTCCAATCTCCTGATCAGTAAAGACCTTTAATTAAAAAAAAATCAGTTTGTTCGTTTGTAATTGATTATTTTATAGTGAGTACCTTCACTTTCAATATTTCTGTTCCACCTGCCACCTTAGTTTTGACATCTCGTATGTGCAAGACAAGAGAATGAGACAGAAAAATAGAAACTGAGGTCAAAGGGATTGCTGTTCTACCTGCAACAATATACAGGACAAACAAATTGCCCATGGCCTGTGCAGAATGAGTCACTGGCCATGTAGAATAATATGTGAACCATCAAGAATGAAAGAGCCACTTGACCTGGTCCTCATTGATCTATTTGTCACAACTGTATCTGTTTATGATTGTACTATTAGGAGTAACCATTGTGGAGATGAAGTTTCATCTTTATCTGAGTGCCTGCTGCATTATGTTTTTTACATCTTTAACTATGTGATAGAAAAAGTCTTCTGCAGCCAGGCCACTACTTTCATTATTTCGGGTGGGGTTTGGGAAGTGACCACTCCTCAGGACATCCTGCATCTCATTTTGAACTTTAGGAGTCTTTGTTTTGATTGTTGGTTGTGGGATTACTAAGCTCCACCACATTTTCATGCCACTATTTAGTATGCCATGTTGTAGTTTCACTGAGTTGGCATCTTATTTTTAGATATGTCTGGTGTTGTCTCTGACATGTTCTCCTGTACTCCCTGTTGAACCAAAAATCAATGGTAATATTACAGAGTGGCATATGCCAGTCCATGAGATTACAGATTGCGATCAAATATAATTCTGCTACTGCAGATGCCTTGTGGATGCCTGGTGTGGAGTTGCTAGATTTGCTCTGAACCTATCCCATTTGGTATGGTAGTCATGCCATTGAAAGGATAGCCAATATGTTTAGTGTGAAGATAGAAGCTCATCCCTAGTTGGCACCGATGGTCATTTTGAGGGCATGGCCAGGATTAATCTGATAAACCAGAATGTGACAGATGTGAAAAGAGCAGAACATACTGGCTATACCAGTCTTACATAAGGAATGGGCAGATAATTAATTCTGGAGCAACATGGTTACCAACCAGCTGGAATTATCCTATGACAGCGTAAACATGTGGACACTGCAAGAAACTTTGAGGGAAGACCATTACGGAAGTTGCGTTTCATTTTCTTTGAATACCTTTATGACTTTGTTGTAATCTAAATAGATGTTGTCGGAGGGCGCAGGGCTGCTGGAGGTGGATGGCTATGTTCTGAGGTATTCGGAATAAATGCAGAATTGGCACCCTATACAGCATAGGTAATTTACTGGTCAGGTACCATTTCAAAGGTAAACTAGGTGGTGTCACCTAGGATAGGGCTTGAAAGCATTTCAATTTCATGCTGAAAAGAAATTGTCCTCTTGAAGTGGAAATGGAGCAAACCTGCAGGCCAGCACTGCATGATGAAACCCTTTGTGTAGAAACCATTCAACTGTACAGTGCTCCCATCTTTGTGAGAATGCTTTCAGTTACTGGAGCTGTCCTTAAGCCAATACATTCAGCTCTTGCCATCCTTGAGTGGATTAACCGATCAGTCACCAGGTATCTATTCACATCTTCTGTAAGTCTGGAACATGTATTTTATTTAGCTGCCCAGACACATTGAGATATACCTCTGGGGAGATGGGACTTGAACCCAGAGCTTATGGCCTGAGGTAGTGACACTACCAATTTGCCTCAAAAGCTTTAAGTCTAGTATTTAACAGAACAGTCTGTGCCACTAATTGGGTTTTAATCAGACTTGTTCTTGTAAACTTTACAGCATTAGCACTCAAGCAAGATGAATTTTGCTATCAACTATCTTTGAATTAGTGTAAACAATTTATCCTGCAGAGTTTCATTTCTGCTTATGCTCCATGCTGTTTTAACAAACATTCGTTCGGCAATTGAACCTCAAACATGATAAAAAACAGCAAATGTTTTCAGGAGACCAGCCAATTACACAGAGGCAGATTTTCTCTAATTGCTTCTTGTTGAATGAATTGCTCCTTGGGATAGAAACGGATAAAACTTTGGAGGAGGGAGGGAGAATTCTTTGTGCTTTCAAGCCACTGTCGTCATGGTTACCAGCACAGAATAGGCTTGTTTGACTCAATTATGAATCCAATCTCATTTCGGCTGAAATAGGTTCAGGTGTACTGAGAAATACTGCTTTAAATGATTCATTTGTGACACATGGCTGTAGTTCATGCAGGCAGATTGAACAAAGGCTTACACCTTCTTGGTTCAATTCAGTGTCGTGGATGCTGTGGTCAGACAGAGCTCAATAGGGCTTTTGTTATGTATAACAGGCATCCAATAGGTTAGCCACTAACCCAGGAGAGGAATTTAATCCTAAAATTAAGGGTGGATTGGGGTCAGATGGGAGGTTGAAAGGACAATGGGTTGTTAAGGTCTAAGAAATCTGTTTCCATTCCAAAATCCATCAATTGCTAGATTTAACTGAAGCTGGAATATGTTAAATATGATAGTGAGCCAAAGAGCTAGTGAGAAAACACTGGCCTAGCAGTGAAGTACTGAGGTTAGGGTCAGACACTGAGGGACTGCTGCACTGTCATCGTTTGGAGACATGTCAAACTGATATGTCATCTACTTTCTCAGATTAACGGTAAAGATGCCATGGCTCAACTTCAGAGGAGATCAAAACAGCTTTCTTCCTGGTATTCTGGTCAATATTTATTCACAAATCAGCATTACAAAAACAGACCATTAGATTATTACTGCACTTGTGTTGGTGGGAGCTAGCCGTGCACAAATTGGCAGTCATGTCTCCTGCATTAAAACAACGACTACAGTTTAAAAACATGCATTTGGTTGTAAAGTGCACTGGAACATTGCCTCTGGAGTAGGTGGGCCTTGAAGCCCACTGCACCACTAGAGCCCTCAAAACTGCCCTTTTCTAATTTAACTTATTTTTTTGAATGAACCTGTTCAGAGATGTTATTACACACCTCTGGAGCAAGAGGGAGTTGAACCCAGGCCTCCTGGTTCAGGGGTAGGGACATTACCACTGTGCCACAAGAGCCCTCAAAACTACCCTTTGTTTTTTCTTTCTCTAAAAACTATCCTTTAAGTCTGATTTAATCAACCCCTTCAGCCGAGACATGTAACAAATCCAAACAGTGTCAATCCTGCACCAGCCAATGTAAAATAGGGCTCATTCCCTGGATGCCTAAGTTTCCTATTTTAATGTGGAGAGACCAAGATTACTTCAAATGTAATTCATCTTTGTCATTCTTTAGCCCTTGGATTTAATTTGTTCTTTTTTTCTGATCGTTCAGACATTATTCAGAATCCTATTAAATCTTCCAGATCTTCCAGAAATCCATGCAATTCTTGCTTCATGCAAATTTAATTGAATCAAGATCAAAGGCTGAATGAGAGAAGTGATCTGGTGGCCATATTTTCTCTCTTGTATGGAGTGCTTTTCATTTGAGTGAAGTCCTACTCAACAGGGATCAGTTTTTATCTTTATTGAACCATGCGATGTGGGTGTTGCAGTAGTCTCAACGTTTATTGCCCAATCTTAACTGCCCTTGGGAAGATGGTAGTGAGTTGCCCACACTGAACATGGCTGGCTGGACCATTTCTGGGGCAGTTAAGAGTCAACCACATTACTGTGGGTCTGGACTCACGTGGAGACCAGGCCAGGTGTTGATGGTAGATTTCCTTCCTTTGAAACAAAGAACCCATACAGGATTTTATGTCAATCCCATAGTGTTACAGTCATCATTACTGATGCTAGCATTCTATCCTGCACTTATTTAATTAACTGAATATAAATTCGCCCAGCTGCTGTAATGGGATGTGAATTTATGACTCTGGATCATTCCCCCAGAAACTGAGTTGCCGCATGACTGGACACTGGCGTGTCATAAAATCTTATGGAAGTTTACGTCGGAAATACAATGAAGGAGTGCAAGTAAGCAGACCAGCTAATAGAGAGGTAGCAAGTGATCACACACTTTGCAAGACCCAGACCAGGAACAAGAGCAGGCCCAGAAAGTGCATTGTACAGATACAAGGTAGACCCTGTAGCAATTACATAGATAGCACAGTTTTCTCACTAACCCCCTAAGTACCAGAATAATAATCGAAGACAGGTATAATCTGAGCATCAACTAGGGAGAACTAGATAATTAAACTGTAATTACTTCCAATAGCCTTGACTATTAAGTCAGACATTGTGTGACTCTGCCTGTCAATTGTAATTCTGTCATGAGAAACTGCATATATAAAGGATGGTAATTATTTCAATTTGACTTTCCACAGGTTTAATCTGTCAATTTGGTTTGGAGTATATTAGCAACATAAGAGAGAGCTGGTAATTCAGCCAATCAAGCCTGCTCCACCATACAAATTATATGGTCATTATTTGTTTTTGAGGGCTTGCTATGTGAAAATTGGCTGTCACCTTTTCTACGTTACAACTGTAACTGCCAAAACTACTTAAATTGTTGTAAGAGACAACACGGTGTGGTGCTGGAGGAACAAAGCAGGTCAGGCAGCATCAGAGCAGCAGGAAAGTTGACGTTTTGGGTTGGGACCCTTCTTCAGAAATGGGGAGGAGCAAGGGAGCTCAGAAATAGAGAGAAGAGAAGAGAGGAGAGGAGAGGAGGGGAGGGGATAGGGAAGATAGATGGGATGGTGACAGGTGAGTGCAGGTAGGGAGTGATGGAGATTGGTCAGTGAGGTGGGAGGGGCAGATGGGTGGGAGAGAAGAAGGACAGGTTGTGTCAGGTCAAGGAGGCGGGGATGAGAGGGAGGGGTGGTCACGGGATGAGGCCGGGGGAGGGGAGATTTTGAAACTGGTAAAGTCCACAGTTAGGCCATTGGGCTGTAGGCTCCCGAGGCAGAATATCAGATGCTGCTCCTCCAGTTTCCAGGTGGTGTCATTGTGACACTGGAGGAGGCCCAGGATGGACATGTCACCCAGAGAGTGGGAGGGAGAGTTGAAATGGTTCGCGACCAGGAGATGCTCTACAAAACGCTCTTCGAGCCTCCGCTTGGTCTCAGCGATGTAGAACAGGCCACATTGGAAGGAGCAGATGCAGTAGACCACGTTGACGGATGTGCAGGTGAATCTGTCTAATGTGGAAGGTTTGTTTTGTGCCTTGAATGGTGAGATGGGAGGTGTAGGGGCAGACGTAGCACTTCCTGCAGTTGCAGGGAAAGGCGCTGAGGTTAGTGGGGTGTTTGGAACGGACAAGGGAGTCGCGGAGAGAGTGGTCCCCACAAAAGGCAGATAGGGGTGGGGATGGAAATATTTCTTTGGTTGTGGGGTTGGATAGTAGGTGGCAGAAGTGGCGGAGAATGTTACATTGGATAGGAAGGATCCTGACCCGAAATGTCAACTTTCCTGCTCCTCTAATGCTGCCTGGCCTGCTGTGCTCCTCCAGCTCCATACTGTGTTCTCTCTGACTCCAGCATCTGCAGTTCTTACTATCTCTCTTCAATTGTTGTAAAATGCTTTTGGGTGTCCATAAATCGTGAGAGGCACTATAATGGAAAAGCAAGTCAATTAGTCCAGGTTAATCCTATACCATAATTTGATTTACCTCCCTTAGTCCATATCCCTTAGCATTTTTATGTAATATGAATGTATTGATTTCATTGTTAGGAATGTGGTATTTTACATTTGTCTGGTGCAAGAAGCAAAGCTTTGACACCATGTCTCTCTTTTCAGCCAATTAAGTGAATGTATCGATGTATCTTTCTTGATAGAGAAAGGGTTTCCAGATTTCCACAATTCTCCACTTAGATCAGAACAAGCTGCACTAGAGAAAAGAGGGACACGGAGCTTTCCGATAGCATTGCGTCATGGGCGGGACACCTACAGGAGGCTGAAGGGTCACAGATACTTCATTCAGGCTCATGCCACACACAAAATAACAGTGTTACAATTCAGTGTTCATTTGTACTGTTACTAGTGTTACTAGTCCCATGCTGCAAATAAAATTGAATTCCAACGAATGGTGCTAAGAAAGCACTTATCTAACACTGAGCACAGTAACAGGATGTGCCAGAGTCCTTTCAAACCAGTGAATTACCTTTAAAGTGTGGAAAACACGATTCGCACAGCAAGCTCCAGCAACGGCAATGTAATAATGTGATCATGTTGTTTCAGTGATGTTGATTAAGGTATAAATATTGACAAGGACACTATGGAGAACTCTCTTCAAAATTGTGCCATGGACTCCTTTATCTTCACCGTAGAGAGAAGGAGCTTTGATTTAATTTCTCATTTGAAGTATGATCTCTGGCAGTCTGGCACTCCATCTGTGCTATGCTGTGAGGTGGCAACAAATGCTCGCATGGGACTGGCTCTGGAGTGTGACTTTGTCCTTACGACCTTTGACAGTATATGTAAATATGTAATCCATTGACACAGGGGCTATGGCCCTCTTGCTTGAAGCTCTTCAGAATATACTTGAAGTGATGCAGCAAACAGCTTCTTTGCCCTCCTAGTTTTCAAATTCCTCACCTATATGAATGAGTGAAAAGCCATTAGCTGTTGTCAATCAGGAGAAACAAGTGTGAGGGCCCAGCGCAGTGAGGCTTTTGCTGAAAGTATGGACTGTCTGTCCCTGAAGACGGTAACAAAGAAATCAGGGAATATAAGGCATCAATCAAGCAGCAGTGTAAATCTTATGCCTTGAATCTTCCTCATGTAAGAACTTCAAGTTGCTGTCAGATGAAAGCTGCATTTTTATTCGTGAAGCTGTTAGGTTAGGCTTGGTTTCCATGGCAGCGTATAACATACAGGAGGATTCTACAACAGCACATTTCCCATATATACAATATATGAGAGGCAATGAGCTTCAAATAAATCAGAGAAAAATAGTTTTTCAATTTTCATTTCAGGTAAAGCCTCCACAGAGCTGAACCAAGTGGAAAATCAAACCACATAAGATTATAGTGGCTAAGAAAGCTGAGAATTTAGAGGTGTTTAAATGTAACAGTACCTTTAAGTTGAGGTGTTGGGGACCATGGGCCTATATAGATCATAGAGATCACAGAATTCCTATACTGTGGAAGCAGGCTATTTGGCCCATCAAGTCCACACTGACCCTGTGAAGAACATCCCATCCAGTCCCAAAACCCCTACCCTATCCCTTGCCCATCTCCTCCACATCTCATGAAAACTGGGCTAGTTGCTGCCTAGCTTTTACAGTGATTTTCCTGCCTTCTTCTTAAATCTTCGTTCCTCTTTCCTGAGAACGCAGCTTATTTTATTGTAGGCCCAGTTGGAGAGTGACTGTCTTCCACTGCATTTCCTATGGCTGATCTACCTAGCTTGCACATCCCTGGACACCATGGGTAATTTAGCATGGCCAATCCACCTAACCTGCACATTTTTGGACTGAGGGAGGAAAGTGGAACACCCGGAGGAAATCCATGCAGACATAAGGAGAATGTGCAAGCTCCACACAGGCATCAAACCTGGTTCCTAGTGCTGCAAGGAGCCACCATACCGCCTCAGTATGGGCAGGAAGGATCAGCGAGGGCCAGTGTGGTTTGGAGTGGGATGATGAACAAGCAGCAGAACCTTGGGAGAAGCTGAGGTTTACAGAGCTTGGAATGTAGGAGGTCAACCTGAAGAGCACTTTAGCAACTAAACCCGGTGGAGGTGCAAGTGAAACCTGAACAGAGGCTGGGGAGATGTTCCACAGGTAGGACTGGGTGGTGCTTGGAGACAACATGGGGTTAGATGATCAGTTTGAGATCAAATAAGGCATTGAAGCTGGAAACAGTCTGACTCCACCTGAGACAGAGGGCACAATTCAATGCCAGGTGAATTTGAAGGTACAGCAGGGCATTTAATTGAGTGGGAGAATGCTGAGTAGGGTTGCCACTACTTTCTCCCAACTTGTCTGACAAAATCCAAGGTGGGAAGTCCTGTGGGTGGTCCGATCACCCCATTACAAATTAATGCCCACTTCAGGGTCTCATCCTGCTGTTACAGGTATTCAAGCTGCCACAAGGGTGAGGGTGGATGAGGGCAAGGTTGGATCCGTGTCGTTCTCTGAAAATGAGTATGGGGCTGAGAATTGAAATCCTGGTTAGCGTGGATCTGGCTATGCGTGTGCAAGTGCAGGCACTGGAACTGGAGATGCAAAACAGTGTGGTTAACTGTGATGAAGGCAACAGAGAGGGCAAGGTGGAGAGAGAGGTACAGTGGCTGGGTACAAGCACTTGGGAGACACCAGAGAGAGAGATCAGGATTACAGAGTTGGGGTGTGGTGGGATTGGAGGGAGATTTGGTTAAATAGGGCCAGAGTGATGAAGCAGAGTTCATGAAATGGAGCACAAAATCGACATTCCTACACAATATTCCGAGATTCCACGAAGTTACTTTGAAGAATAGCTGGTAAATCCATCTCAGAGTTCAGACCAATGCATGAATCTCAGCCAACAACACTCAAAATAACAGATTCGCTGATCATTGCTGTTTGTCGAGCCTTGCTGAGCAAAGATTGGCAATCATACTATGTGCATCACAACAGTGAGTACAATTCAAAAGCAGTTCATCTGCTGTAAAGCACTTTAAGACATCTCAAGGCAGTTAGAAGTATATGAATGCAAACTCTTTATTACTCTCTCACAGAGGTGAACATAAAGCCCCTTGCGTCTGAATAATCAAGAAGCTTTTTGTGAGTTGTGTACATGCCGCAGTATAGTTCGAAATCATGCAATCAGATGTCAGTTTCATTGTAGTCAAACTGCGGTAAATCAGTAATAGAAAACATAGAAGCAGAAAATGTTTGCACGACAGGAAGAGGTCACCTCGGCTATCTTGACTGTGTTAACGCATCCAGCTTTGTCTATTTTCCAGCATTTTGGGTGGCAGTCTGGCAAATTTCAGCACTTGACGTACAGATCCAGATAGCTTTTGAAATTATTTCAGGGTTTCTACTTTAAGCACCCTTTTAGGGAGTGAGTTTAAGAGCCCTACCAATCTCTGGGTGAAAAATAATGTACCTGATTTGAGCAGAGAATTCTTCCTATATCAGGTAACTTACCATTCTACTGCCTTGTGTTTTTCTTACCTGCTTCTACTGGAGAATTAGGCAGCACAGTGGCTCAGTACGAGCACTGCTGCCTCACAGCACCAGGGACCCAGGTTTGATTCCAGCCTCAGTCTCTGTGGAGTTTACACATTCTCCCTGTGTCTGCATGAGTTTCTGCTGCGTGCTCCAGTTTCTTCCCACAGTGCAAAGATGTGCAGGTTAAGTGGGTTGGCTATGCTAAATTGCCCCATAGTGTCAAGGGATGTGCACGCTAGGTGGGTTAGCCAGGGATAGGGTGGGTCTGGGTGGAATGCTCTTCAGAGGGTTGGTGTGGACACAATGGGCCGAATGGCCTCCTTCCACACTGTAGGGATTCTATGGATTGAGAGCCCATCAAGCTGAGGGATGTTGAAGCTTGAAATGGAATACTATAACTTCCATTTGGACAGCCAACGCCAGTAATAATGGAGAGATAAAAGGTACTGCAGATGCTGGAGAATCCGAGATAACAAGGCGTGGGGCTGGATGAACACAGCAGGCCAAGCAGCATCACAGGAGCAGGAAAACTTGACGTTTCGGGCCTAGACCCTTCTTCAGAAATGGGGGAGGGGAAGAGGGTTCTGAAATAAATAGGGAGAGAGGGGGAGGCGGTTAGAGGAGAGGATAGGTGGAGAGGAGGCAGACAAGTCGAAGAGGCGGGGATGGAGCCAGTAAAGGTGAGTGTAGGTGGGGGGGTAGGGAGGAGATAGGTCAGTCCAGGGAGGACGGACAGGTCAAGGGGGCGGGAAGATGTTAGTAGATAGGAGATGGGGGTGGGGCTTGAGGTGGGAGGAGGGGATAGGTGAGACGAAAAACAGGTTAGGGAGGTGGAGATGAGCTGGGCTGGTTTTGGGATGCGGTTGGGGGAGGGGAGATTTTGAAGCTTATGAAATCCACATTGATGCCATTGGGCTGCAGGGTTCCCAGGCTGAATATGATTTGCTGTTCCTGCAGCCTTCGGGTGGCATCACTGTGGCATTGCAGGAGGCCCAGGATGGACATGTCGTCTGCGGAATGGGAGGGGGAGTTGAAATGGTTCGCGACTGGGAAGTGCAGTTGTTTGTTGAAAACTGAGCGCAGGTGTTCTGCAAAGCGGTCCCCAAGCCTCCGCTTGGTTTCCCCGATTTAGAGGAAGCCACAACGGGTACAGCGGATGCAGTATACCACATTGGTAGATGTGCAGGTGAACATCTGTCTGATGTGGAAAGTCTTCTTGGGGCCTGGGATTGGGGTGAGGGAGGAGGTGTGGGGGGCAGGTGTAGCACTTCCTGCGGTTGCAGGGAAAAGTGCCAGGTGTGGTGGGGCTGGAGGGAATGTGTGGAGCGGACAAGGGAGTCGCGGAGGGAGTGGTCCCTCCGGAAGGCAGATAAGGGTGGGGAGGGAAAACTGTCTTTGGTGGTGGGGTCTGATTGCAGATGGCGGAAGTGTCGGAGGATGATGCGTTGGATCCGGAGGTTGGTGGGGTGGTACGTGAGGACGAGGGGGATTCTTTTTTGGTTATTCATTCTTCAAGGACTGCAACTTCCCCCCAACAGTGGTCGAGAACACCCTCGACCGTGTCTCCCGCATTTCCCGGAACACATCCCTCACGCCCCGTCCCCGCAATAATAACCAAAAAAGAATCCCCCTCATCCTCACGTACCACCCCACCAACCTCCGGATCCAACGCATCATCCTCCGACACTTCCGCCATCTGCAATCAGACCCCACCACCAAAGACAGTTTTCCCTCCCCACCCTTATCTGCCTTCCGGAGGGACCACTCCCTCCGCGACTCCCTTGTCCGCTCCACACATTCCCTCCAGCCCCACCACACCTGGCACTTTTCCCTGCAACCGCAGGAAGTGCTACACCTGCCCCCCACACCTCCTCCCTCACCCCAATCCCAGGCCCCAAGAAGACTTTCCACATCAGACAGATGTTCACCTGCACATCTACCAATGTGGTACACTGCATCCGCTGTACCTGTTGTGGCTTCCTCTAAATCGGGGAAACCAAGCGGAGGCTTGGGGACCGCTTTGCAGAACACCTGCGCTCAGTTTGCAACAAACAACTGCACCTCCCAGTCACGAACCATTTCAACTCCCCCTCCCATTCCTCAGATGACATGTCCATCCTTGGCCTCCTACAATGCCACAGTGATGCCACCCGAAGGCTGCAGGAACAGCAAATCGTATTCAGCCTGGGAACCCTGCAGCCCAATGGTATCAATGTGGATTTCACAAGCTTCAAAATCTCCCCTCCCCCAACGGCATCCCAAAACCAGCCCAGCTCATCTCCACCTCCCTAACCTGTTTTTCCTCTCACCTATCCCCTCCTCCCACCTCAAGCCACATCCCCATCTCCTATCTACTAACATCTTCCCGCCCCCTTGACCTGTCCGTCCTCCCTGGACTGACCTATCTCCTCCCTAGCCCCCTACCTACACTCACCTTTACTGGCTCCATCCCCGCTCTTTAACTTGTTTGCCTCCTCTCCACCTATCCTCTCCTCTATCCATCCTCTATCCGCCTCCCCCTCTCTCCCTATTTATTTCAGAACCCCCTTCCCCTCCCCCATTTCTGAAGAAGGGTCTAGGCCCGAAACGTCAAGTTTTCCTGCTCCTGTGATGCTGCTTGGCCTGCTGTGTTCATCCAGCCCCACGCCTTGTTATCTTAGCCAGTATTAATGGAGACAGGATGATATAAATTTACTTCTCCTCTCCTCAAACAACGCACCTCGGTTGTGTTACAAATGTCTTCGTATTTCCCACACCAACTTGTGTGGGAGTACCAGCTGTTTTTATTTAAAGCTGTTTCTGCTTAGCTTAATTTACTACATTAAGTGCATGGCTATATTTAATTAAAGTTTACAGAAATACTGAATCAGGCCCTGTTTACATTGCAAATTCTTCTGTTTAGCTCATTATGGCTCAATGTGCAAAAGCAAATAAACAAGGTATTAATTAGAACACAACTGATATAATACAACTTGATCCAGAAAAACACCTCTTTGTTAAAATGGGCCATATGCTAATAAATTGGATTTGACTTTCTTTAACAGTCAATTAACAATTTTGAGTTTCTATTTACAATGGGAATATGAATGGAGTAGACCATGAATCTACCTTCAATCTACTCAGCCATTCCATTACATCACAGCTGATCTGCACCTCATCTCCATTTACTTGTCTTATCTCCAAATCCATTCATAAGCATCTATTTAGAATCTTACTGTTAACAATCCATTGATTTCAGTCACCAATTATTCTCCTACATCCACAGCCTTTCAGTTGAAGAGAATTCGAGACATAGCCAAGATGGCGGAGTGGCAGGAAGCACAGGGTAATGGTTCAGGGGTGTTTTCCCAACTGGATGTCTGTACCCAATGGGGTCACACAGGGATCAGTATTGGGGCCCTTGATGTTTGAGGTTTATATAAATGATTTAGACTTGAATAAGGGAGGGTTGATCAGTAAGTTCACACATGATACAAAAATTTGGCTTTAGACTACTGAAGAATACGGATGGGCTAGTCAGATGGGCTGACCGGTGACAAACTGAACTCAATCTGGATAAATATGAGGTGATGCACTTGGTCTGGAGAAGGCAAGGGAATACATGATGAACAGTAGGGCCCTGGGAAGTACCGAGGATCAGAGGGACCTTGGTGTGCATGTCCAGCGGTCCCTTACGGTATCAGGGCAGGAGATTAAAGTGTTTAAGAAGGTCTATGGGACATTTGTCTTTATTTGGTAAGTCATAGAGTTTAAGAGCAGGGAGGTGATGCCGCAACTGTATAAAATGTTGGATAGGTCACAGCTAGAATATTACGTGCAGTTCTGGAATCCACATCATAGGAGGGATGTGATTATATTGGAGAGGGAGCAGAGGAGATTTACCAGGATGTTACCCAGACTGGAGAGTTTCAGTTACAAAGAGAGATCGGACAGACTGGCGTGGTTTCCTTACAACAGAGGAAATTGGGAGGGGACATGATTGAGATGGAAAAAATTATGAGGGGTTTAGATAGGAAGAAACTTTTCCCCTTAATGGAGGGTTCAATGACTTGGGGGCATAGATTTAATGCAAAGGACAGAAGGTTAGAGGGGATATGAGGAAATGTTTTATCATCCAGAGGGTGGTGGGTATCTGGAAGTCACTCCCTGTAAAGGCAGAGACCCTCATTACATTGAGGAAGTATTCTGTTGTGCACTTGTGCTGCCAAGACATACAAGACTATGGGCCAAGTGCTGGAAAATGTGATTAGAATAAATACAGGTGCTTGTTTTTGACTGGCACAGATGCAACAGTGTGAGGATCTCTTTGTCTGTATGGCAGTGGAGCTGGGAATGAAGCATCAGAAACCTGCTACACAGACCCAAGTAATGGTACAGCCAGCATGAATTGGAAAGCTTGATGTAACAATTTACAGTACAGGGGCTGCCAGTTTGCAAACAGTCCCATACAGGGGTGTATATTTTCTGACAAGATCTGACATATGAATGTTCCTGGTACTTACGAACAGCTATTGCATATTGTCTTGCATTGTGTTTTGACTTGTGTACAAATTGACCTGCGAATGGATTCCAGAACAGAACCCATTCACAAACTGGGACCTGCTTGGAGTACACATAGATATATTGAAAGGAAACCATGAACAAAAACTGTGAAAACGGGAAATGTATTTGTGAGCATTAGAAAGTAAAGATCCTACTAAAGTTCTTAAAAACTCATTGCCTTATTAGGAACAAATTATATATTAGGTATCCTTGATCCTTAATAGTGGTGCCAGAATTGAAAAGAATATTTTGACCAGTGTGACAACACACATTATTTAGTACCTAACTCCAACCAGTGGTTAAGTCAAAAAAGGACCTTATATGTGCCAAATTGCTTTGCTGTTCTATTTTAGCAATTCAAACAGTTGCTCACCAGAGGGCTGTTTGAAAAAAAATCCCAGATCTGCTTTGAATGACAATGATTTATTAATCATGCTTTAAAAACCAGTGAAAAACTCCCTCTCTAATCTGTAGAATCCAAATACGTGACATCTTCTGTGACAGAAAGTCACAGAAACAAGGTACTTAAAGCATCATTAACATATTGGATAATTTTCTGACGATCTAAACTTTACACAAAACTTTTAACCATAAGTGTTCCCATGTGGGCTTCTCTGCACCATTTACAACATATCTGGACAAGAGCTACTGTTCTTTTTCTCAAGAAGGCTTCATTCCCTTTCAATAATCATTAATCATGTTGACGTTTAATGTACACAATGAGTAATTTCTCATACTGTCCCAACGTATAAGCAGGAAGCCCAGATGCTCCTTCACTGATTTATGCTGAAATCTGTACATGAATTTTACACTCCTGATTATTAGAAAAATATCTCAAATGGCAAAGAAAACAATACTGCCCCAAACTGGCCCTGACCTGCCTTATTCATTGATCCAAATTCCATACCTCTGCTTTGTGCAGTGTTTTTTTAGTGACTAATAACTTTGGTGAAACAGAGGGTTAGATCAGGACTTGTTGTGAAAACTGGCTGATATCTGTCCAGAAGACAAAATGGAATTTTGCAACCCTTCCTCAATTTTGAAACTTCCCCTTGTTCAGGGAAAATTGAATTGAATCATTCCTTCTTTACTACTTATCCAGAATGCTTATGTTTCTGGATGTAGTAAATCAGAAGGAGGTTTGGGATACCTCAGTTCAAATTCCTATTATGGCAGCTGGGTCATTAAATTCTATCAATTTAATCAATCTGGGATAAAAACTATTATCAATAATGGTCACATAAAATCACTGTAAGGGGCAACTTTTCCATGCACAGAGTGGTGCATGTATGGAATGAGCAGCCAGAGGAAGTGGTGGAGGCAGGTACAATGACATTTAAAAGGTATTTGGATCCACATGAATAGGAAGGATTTAAAGGGATATGGGCCAAATGCTCATAAACGGAACTAGATTAATTTAGGATATCTAGCCAGCATGGACAAGTTGGGCCAAAGGGCCTGTTCTCATGCTGTACAACTCTGACTCTACTAGACTGTTCCAAAAATCCATCTGGTTAACTAATGTTCTTCAAGGTGAAAACAATCTGCCATCCTTACCCAGTTAGGCTGCAGATCAACAAGAATGTGGTTGACTCTTAAATGCCCTGTGGAATAGTCAAGCAATTCCCTCAGCTGTATCCAAGAAGGCGTGTAGCATCAGGAGAGGGCCATTGGGCCCTTCGAGCCTGCTTCGCCAGTTAATAAGACCATGGACGATCTGATGATGGTCTCATATTCCTGCCTCTCTCCTAGTTCCAGTCTCCCCCTTAAGGGGAAACATCCAGGATGTCAAGGCCCCTTCAGGATCTTGCCTGTTCAAATGGACCCCTCCCTCTAAAATTATATCTGAAATAGGGGCAGGTCATCCCTGGGCAATGCAGAGTGCAGTTTCTTAGCTTAGGCTGATTTAGTTCCTGAGGCAGATTTTAACAATCCAGTACACTGTCCTTCCCTGCAGTGACACCAGGATCAATGATTGGGACCAACCCTTGGATGAAGAGCTCAGGGATGCAAAGGTTTCCAAGGTTACAGTCCTCACTGGGGATGGGCTTTTGAAGCTGATGGACATCAGTTAGATCAATCGTTTCAAAGCTACGGCTCTGTCTAAATGCTACCACTTTAATATTTTTGTTTCAGACAAAATCTAGTTACGCTTTGAACAAGACTGTTTATGAATCTATATGTTGTTTCTCAGGCTCAAGGATAAAATGCTTCCACTCTGTTTCCCTGCGTTCTTAGGTGACTAACAGCTCCAACACAGGATCTGCACTCTTTTATACAGAGGGACAGCTGATGTTTGAAGCACAAGGTAGAGAAATTTCTTGGGCAGTTCCATTTCTTCTGCTCACTAACTTGGTCAAAGTATCTCTGATAAAAGTACCTGCAGTCAATGTATCTTGACGTACCCAGTGCCTTCCTGCATGGTCTTTCTCCAATTTCAGCAGTCACTGGCCGAGGATTCTCATGAATCGGTGAATGACACAGGGTTTGTCCCTAAAATTGTTTCCACTGCCCTACTGGGGGTCCCTTACCACAGCGAAGTTCAGAGGGGAACAGTTGAGTTGGCAACTCAGGGTCAGACTCTCCCAGAAAAGCTAGTTTTGGCTTGTTAGGCTCTCAATGCTGGGAATGTAGGTGTTGAAGAGGGTGTTAATGTTTGACCACATAACCCCTCAACAAATGTGAAGCATTTTGTGGAGACAGATATTTTAGCAATGCCACAAGGTGCCTGTTGTAGGTTGTCCAAGTCTCCGCAGTAGATAGGAACATGAGAATCGCTGTTACTTGATAAGACTTGACCTTAGAAATGAGTTTGAGGACCTGCTTCTTGACAGCTTTTCCTCAGTTGTCTGAAAGCTACACCACAGCGCTGCAAATGGTGATAGCTTCCAAAGGCCTTCGTTGAAAGGCCTTTATGTTAGTGCCTTTAATACACAAAATGTCCCAATGGAACTCATAGGTGCCTTATCAGAAAAAAACGTGACACCAAGCCACATGTAAAAAGAAACCAAGTTACACTTTCACTGGAGAAGTTAATCAGCCCTGGCACCACAAACCTCACGAACTATAAGTCCTCTTGAGTGATAATCATTAAGTGTGTGCTCTATTCTGATTACCATCTAATTAAATTCCAGTCTCATTCTGGAAATGAATCATTACCACACCACAGAATGATTCATTTGACGTCAAACAAGTTCCTGTGAGTGACTGTGGCACTCATTTACCCTCGGATAGGCTTCCTGCTTCAAGTAGCTTTTAAGTATCATATCCTGGTTGTTTGGCTGATGGAATCTGCCATAATTTAGATAAGGATTTTCAGACCTTCAATACGTAGCTCTTTCTGCGACTTTCTTCTATTTGCAAAACAGGTAGTTTCACCGGGAGGAGAAAACAAATAGGAGAGCAAACTATTTTTAAAACAAGATAGTAAGATTAAAATGAATGCCAGGTAGGTTAGAATAGGATTTTAACACATAAGAACTTTAACATTCAAATATAAGGAAAACAGGAAGACAAAGGAATACAAAGGTAAAGGTGGGAGGGAGAACTTGCATATATGTAGACCCTTTCATCGACTCAGTTTTTTCTAAGCAGCTTCTCTGAAATGTAGTCACTGAGAAACATGGCAGCCAGTTTACCCACAGCAAGTTCCCACAACAAGCAATGAGATAATGAGTGGATAATCTGCTTTTTTAGATGTTGGGGGAGGGATACGTATTGTTCTAGGGCACTGGGCAAACTCGTCTTTGAATAGGGCCATGGTAATTTCCATGTTCAGAGGGGTATGGGTTTGTGGTTAGTGCAGGTTTTGCTGCTGGGAACATGCATTGAGAAATTAGATGTGCAGCTTCCACAATCTTGCACTCATTAACATCAACAGATTTTTTTAAAAGTCACATAATTAAGTTGTGTAGATGCTGTATTGTGAGATAGATGTGTTTTATTTCAGTGATTTGTCATGGGGATTTGTCCTTTAAAAGTAGGTTGACCCTAGGTTGAAATGTAGGTCAACATTGTAGAGTTTTTCCATTGGAGAAAGTACAGTAATACATTTTAACGTGCCCTCTTATACTTTCCATCATATTGCATGGAATCTGACGCATGTACATAGTACACAATGGGACAGTGGCTTTGGAGGAACAGGTGGCATTGTGTGACACTGGTAATCTAAGAGACATGGGCTGGCATTGTGGGTGGGAGAGGGAGGGGATGGGTAGGTTTTAGGGTGTGTTCAAATTGTGTTGAGACTAAGGATACTGTGTTAGAATAGTTCACTCCTGTTTTGTGCTAATCATCAGGAGATGGCTCAGCATTTGCAGTTATACAGTAAATACCATGAGGTTTACAGTACAGAGTGAAATCCCTCTACTATGAGGTGACCATGCTAAATGTATTTGTGATTGTCTTTTACGAACCTTCAGTTGAAGCAAAAAGGAAAATTCTATTTTTGCTCAGGTGAGGCTTTGTTTGGAAGTTGTCAAAAATTTGTAAGATAATCATTTAACTCAGAACCTCCAATCTTGGTCAGTCAAGATTCAATTATCTGACAAAGGAGATAGTAGGAACTGCCGATGCTGGAGAATCTGAGATAACACGGTGTAGAACTGGATGAACACAGCAGGCCAAGCAGCATCAGAGGAGCAGGAAGGCTGACGTTTCGGGAGCCTTCTACAGTTGCTGGGATCTTGAAGCTGGATGTCGAACTCGTATTCCTCTCTCTGTTATAGCTAAAAGCTTGGATTCTCTTCCAGCTGTAGAATTGCATGTGAGACAATCTATTTTACTGAATCTGCCTTTGCCA
>JAHRHZ010000048.1:8194347-8256755 GCA_024137785.1 Ginglymostoma cirratum | reverse complement strand
TGGCAAAGGCAGATTCAGTAAAATAGATTGTCTCACATGCAATTCTACAGCTGGAAGAGAATCCAAGCTTTTAGCTATAACAGAGAGAGGAATACGAGTTCGACATCCAGCTTCAAGATCCCAGCAACTGTAGAAGGCTCCCGAAACGTCAGCCTTCCTGCTCCTCTGATGCTGCTTGGCCTGCTGTGTTCATCCAGTTCTACACCGTGTTATCTGACAAAGGAGTCACATTTGTAGGAGAATTTCTTAGAATGGCCTAACCAGCAAGTTTTGCCAACCAGATATTTAGGCTTCATTTCCTGTTGCCCTGTTTAAAAGGAAATCCAATACAACTTGGAAATGAAGCAAACTGATCCAAACTTATCTTTTGCACTGGAGAACAGGACTCCAGTACCTTTATTTCCAAGTTTTACTGGTCTTTCCTTCATAGGCCAGAGTGTAAAAATATGAAAAACCTAACAGAAACAGAAGAAAGCATGGGAATTACACTTCATTACATCTTTGATTTCTTTTCTATGCATGGAAATTAAAATTTGAAACCATCAAATGATCATTTATGCACATTAGACACAGTACATTTAATCACAAAGGCTTTTCACTATTTTTGAAGCTAAAAAGAAAAACAGGTGATGCAAAGCAAGTTTCATTTTTTTTATTCATTTGTGAGATGTAAGCATCGCTGGCTGGCCAGCATTTCTCTTCCATCTCTAGTTGGCCTTGAGAAGGTGGTAGTGAGCTGCCTTCTCGAACCGCTGCAGTCCACCTACTGTGGGTTGATCCACAATGCCATTAGGGAGGGAATTCCAGGATTTTGACCCAGGGTCAGTGAAGGAACGGCAATATATTTCCAAGTCAGGATAGTGAGGACATTCCCCTGAGATATGCTATAACCCAGTGGAAATATGACTTATAGTTCTGCTTCACTTAAAATTTTGAGTGCAAATTTACAATTTGCTTAGAATTGCCATCAATGCAGGAAACATGTACCTCCTGACATGCTGCCTAGTGCACAGCTAGGGCAGACATGGAGCAGTTGAAGGCCTGTTTCTATGTAGTGCATGTTTTGAAGGTAAGAGAGTACATTTATCACCACCCATCATACATCACGTACGCATTGATACATTTGCATTGCTCATTTTGAATCAATTTTCAATTTATTTAGAAAACTCCGCACACAACTCTTTAATCCCAATGGAGTCCAAACCACCACTCTGGGAAGCCCTACTATGGAATTTCTTTTTCAATTCGTTCACAGGGTGTGGGCATCACAGGCTGGGTCAGCACTTACTGTCCATCCATAATGGCCCTGTGGGATGTTGAGAGTCAACCACATTGCTGTGGGTCTGGAGTCACATGGAGGCCAGCAGCTTCCTTCCCTAAAGGACACTAGTGAACCAGATAGGTTTTTCCGACAATCAGCAATGGTTTCAGAGTCATCATTAGAGTCTTAGCTCCAGATTTTTATTGAATTCAAACTTCACCATCTGCTATGGCAGGATTTGAACCCGAGTCTTTAGATTAACAGTCTCGTAATAATACCCCCAGGCCAACACCTCCCAACCTGATAGCTCGACTGCATAGTTGTTTAAGAAAGCAGCTCGCCTCAACCTTCACAAGGACAATAGGGACAGGTGAGAAATTGTTGGCCCAGCCAGAGACATCACGTATCATGAATAATTTTATAAAAACCTACACAATGAGGGTGCACACTGTGGTTTATGCTGTCAAAATAAAACTTTATGTTCTGTGAAACAGCAAGTATATTCAGACTTAAAATGAGGACTAGCTGTTTGGGTGTAAAGTAAAATATGTAAACCATAGGTTTTCTTTGGCCAACGATAGATGATACAATCAATAAGACAAACTGCAGGTTTGCATAGCTGCACTTAAAAAGAATCAAATGGCAAGCATATTAATGATTACCCTACTGTATTTAACATAATCTGATTGATAGGACTGACCAGTCCATAAAGTTCTGACTGCAACTACGTGAATGCAAAATAAAGTTTATCAAAACTCTCCATCTGCATTAGATCATGAGGCAGTGAAGGCTCTTCACTCCTGCAGCACTGACAACCCCTCTCTTCCATTAACTCTTTAAAGGCATTTTGTGTCTCACGTATCTTGAAACAATGAAGAACACTCTTCGAATGCTTGAAGATCTTAAATAAATCAACTATACCCCATCACAGAAATACACTGAAGCAAATAAACTTTATAAATGAGAAAATGCTGCAAAATAGGATTAATCCAACCAAGTTACAGATTTGGAGAGGTGGATGCTCTTTAGATTAGAAATCAAATTCATTATTCCCATTCAATGGCCATTCTGAGTCAAATAGAAATCGACTTCAAACAGGTCATTTTTGGAAGCGGATCTGTGAGCACCTAAATAAGATTTGGTGGTGTTGTATTGGACTTTGCTTGCAGTTATCAGTCATTCTATCTAAACGCTAATCTCTTTACAGTTAAAGCTTCATTTTATGCATTAATTTACTGGCAGGTTCATCTCATATAAGTGTAGCCACATGGAGTGGGAAGGGAAGAAGAGAATGTGGGGTGGGATGTGGTTGGCAGCAAGGGTGCAGTTTACAAATGTGCACACAGTAAATGTGTTTTCTGGAAAACAGAGAAAAAATTACTGATAGAGTCACAGAGTTGTACATCACAGAAACCCTTCGGTCCAACTTGTCCATGCCGACAAGATACCTAAATTAATCTCGTCCCATTTGCCAGCATTTTGCCCATATCCATCTAAACCCTTCCTATTCAAGTACTCATCCAGATGCCTTTTAAATGTTGTAATTTTACCAGCCTCCACCACTTCTTCTGGCAACTCATTCCATACACGTACCAACCTCTGCGTGAAAACTTTGCCCCTTAGGTCCATTTCAAATCTTTCCCCTCTCACCTTAAACCTATGCCCTCTCGTTTTGGACTCCACTACCCTGGGGAAAAGACCTTGGATATTTCACCCTATCTATACCCCTCATGGTTTTATAAACCTCTATCAGGTCAACCCTCAGCCTCCAATGCTTTAGGGAAAATACCTCCAGCCTATTCAGCCTCTCCCTTTTGATCAAATGCTCCAACTCTGGCAACACCCTTGTATATCTTTCCTGGACCCTTTCAAGTTTAACAACATCTTTCCCATAGCAGGGAGACCAGAATTGAATGCAGTATTCCAAAAGTGGGCTAACCAATGTCTTATACAGCCACAACATGACCTCCCAACTCCTATACTCAAAGCACTGATCAATAAATGCAAGCAGACCAAATGCCTTATTCGCTACCCTTTCAAGGAACTATGAACCTGCCCTCCAAGGTCTCTTTGTTCAGCAACACTCCACAGGACCTTGCCATTAAATGTATAGGTCCTACCCTGATTTGCCTTTCCAAAACGCAGCACCTCGCATTTGTCTAAATTAAACTCCATCTGCCACTCCTCGGTCATTGGCCATCTGATCAAGGTCCCGCCGTACTCTGAGGTAAACTTCTTGTTGTTAAATCCACATTCAGCAGGAAGTAAAGAGTAACACATTTCAGGAAATATTACACCTGCAATCCATGATTCACATCGTTAATTGTAATTTGTCACTGGACCAGAATGCTGGTCCTTACCACCAAACAACACTGCTGAAGCACTTTCACCAGAAGGACCACAGAGGTTCAATAAAACAATTCATCATTACCTTCTCAAAGGTAAATGGCAATGGGCAATAAATGCCTGCATTGCCCAAGTCCAGGAGAATTTATCCTGTAAAACTAGAACATTTTTAGTGAAGGTACTAGCAGGGCTACCAATGTATATGATATTTTAAGAGCCTTAAGATTGAACTTTATAGAACATGGGGAGTGGTTGAATGCAGGATTCAAGATCACAAACCATTCGTGAAGCATTATCCATGCACTCCTACAACAGAGAACAGTACAGCACAGGAACAGGCCCTTCGGCCCACCATGTCTGAACAAGGAAATTAGATGATTGTTAAAAAGATGAAAGGAGAGGAGAAACACGCAGGCAAGAGGATGAGATGATTTGTGGAGAAGAATACTGCCACAGATGGAACACATGATCTGTTATGTGCTGGAAGGTTCGAGAATTGACTCAGTGTGGCATCAAGGAGCCCCAGCCAAACTGGAATTAATTGGTATCATGGGGCAAACTCTCCGCTGGTTGAAAACGCGCCTTGCACATAGGGCGATCATTAAGGTTGATGGAGGTCAGTCATCTCAACTCCAGGACATCTCTGCCAGAGTCATTCAGGGTAGTATCATTGGCTCAACCATCTTCAGCTGCTTCATCAATGATCCTCCTTCCATCATAAGGACAGAAGTGGGGATGTTCGCCAATGATTGCACAATGTTCAGCACCATTCACAACTCCTCAGATACTGAAGTGGTCCATGTTCAAATGCAACAAGATCTGGACAACATTTAGACTTGGGCTGAAAGAAGCAAGTCTATAGTTGTGTAGGTTAGGTGGATTGGCCATGCTAAATTGCCTATGCTGACCAGGGATGTGTAGGTTAGTGGATTAGGCATGGAAAATGCAGGATTAGGGATAGGGTAGGGGGTTGAGTCTGGGTAGAATGCTCTTCAGAGAGTCAGTGTGGACTTGTTGGGCCGAATGGCCACTATAAGGATTTTATGATTCTATGGACATCCATTCCACCACAAATGCCAGGCAATGACCATCTCCAATAACAGACAATCTAACCACCCTTCCTTGTCATTCAATGATGTTACCATCACTGAATCGCTTACAATCAAAGTCCTGGGGTTACCATTCATCAGAAACTAAACTGGACTCACCACATAAGCACAGCGGCTACAAAAGCAGGTCATTGGCTAGGAATACTGCAGTGAGTAATGAACATCCTTACTCACCAAAGCTGTCCACCATCGACAAGGCACATGCTTACAATGTGATGGAATACTGTTCACTTGCCTGAAGGAGTGCAGCTCCAACAACACTCAAGAAGCTTGACATTATCCTGGACAAAGCAGCTCTCTTGATTAGCGCCACATCCACAAAACATCCACTCCCTCCACTACCACTGCACAGTAGAAGTAGTGCTCACTATCTACAAGTTGCACTGCGGAAATTCACCAAAGATCCCTAGGTAGCATCTTCCAAACCCATTATCACTTCCATCTAGAAGGACAAGGACAGCAGATACATGGGAACACCACCATCTGCAAGTTCTCCTCCAAGCCACTCACCATCCTGACTTGGAAATATATCACTGCTTCTTCGCTGCCACTGGCTCAAAATCCTGGAATTCACTCCCCAGTGGCCTTGTGGGTCAACCTACATCTCATGGTCTGCAGCAGTTCAAGAAGGCAGCTTACCACCACCACCTTCTCAAGGGCAACTAGGGACGGGCAATAAATGCTGCCCAGGTAGCGATGTCCATGTCCCAAGAGTGAATATTAAAAAATGCCATTCATACTCCCATTGGAACAAACTATTCACCATAATATAACCAAGTAACCAGATGGTGAATTTAGCAGGAACACCTTTACTCAATGTGCAGTGAGAATGTGGAACTTACTATCAACAAATAATATACATACTCGTAAGAGAAAGCTAGAAAAAACACCTGGGGGAGAAGCTGATAGAGGGCTCTGTTGTTCAGGTTAGAAAAGGAAGGGCCAAGGGAGGGTCTGATGGAACATAAATGCCTGCATGGACTGGTTGGATCTATTCGCTAATTCCTTTGTTATTTATTCTGTGAATGTAATTTAAAAGGCTTTACTTCCTGTTACAAGTGGTTGCAGTGAGCATCATAAGGATGTAAGAAACAGAAACAGAAGTTGGCCATTCAGCCCTCTGTGTTCACTGGATCATTCAATACCATCGTGGCTGATTTCAATGTCAATTCCTTTATCATGTACTATCCCCATATCCCTTAATATCTGAGACTCCCCAAAGCCAATGAACTTTGTGCCAAATATATTCAACTTCTGAGCGTCCGTGTCCCACTGGGATGGAGAATTCCAATGATCCACAATGCTTTGAGTGAAGAGATTGCCTTTACATACATTAATATGTATCTAGACATTGTCCCCTTAAAGAAATAACAGAAAGGATGGAGGAAATTCCTTGGTGCATTCTCCACGGCAATACCTTGAGCAATCAATGTCAACTTGACAACCAATCAGCACCCTTTTCCATCCAGTTTAAGTTGTTATTCCATTTGAAATACGATATTCTTGCATCTGTTCTGACAAGTAGAAGATGAAAAGCTTCAACAGCATGTCCTCTTTTTCGTCAATACTCAAAAAATGTGTTTAGTTATAGACATTAAAATTCTGAATGCGAGCTAAGTCCTGAAAACAAAATATTGCTGACATAAAAGCACTCTTGTTGGCAATGAGGTGACACGTCAACATTGGCAAACTAGATTTCAGCCCGAACTTTCAAAGCCTAGGTTTCCAATACAGAGAGGACAATTGGGTCATGAAATACTGTTTGAAGTAAAATGAGAAAAGAACAGGTGTAAAGATTGTGAAGACCATGCTGAACCTCATGTTTCTTTGAGAGTCAAAACTAAATCACGGCATTGCCTTTGACTCAGAGGCCAACACATAACTAAAGGAGAAAAAAAATTCAATTGTGACAATTCTTTTGAAAATGGACCTACAAAGCACCTTGGGATCTTTTGCTCTTTAAAGGTAAATTTACATAAATGCATATTATTGTTGACTATTTCAGGAACCATTGGATATCCCACCAAATGATTTTCTTCCTTGTCTGTGAAGTTGAACTGTGAAAGTATGCTGTATCAGTCGATCTTGGCCTAGATTTCTTTTTCTCTTTATTCATTCATGGGATGAGGACGTTGCTGGCCAGGCAGCATTTATTGTCCATCCCTAATTGCCCAGAGGACAGTTTAAGAGTCAACCACATTGCTGTGGATCTGGAGTCACATGTAGGCCAGACCAGGTAAGGATGGCAGCTTTCCTTCCCTAAAGGACATCAGTGAACCAGATGGGTTTTTCCAACAATCGACAATGGATTCACAGTCATCATTAGATTCTTAATTCCAGATATTTTATTGAATTCAAATTTCATCATCTGCCATGGTGGGATTAGAACCCGGTCCCCAAAACATTACCTGGGTCTCTGGATTAACAGTCCAGTGATAGTGCCACTAGGCCATCACCTCCCTCTTTGACGTATGGACTTGATCCTGAACATTTTGATGATCATTATGGTGGTTTGGCCAAAAATGCCAGCAGCCAACTCAGTTCCCGGTGACACTGTTCCTTAACATGAAGGCAAAGGCGATGAGAAGGAAGAAACATAATTGACAGAAGAAGACAGAAATAACTGGAATGCTTTACAACAAATTAAATCTGCCTGGGGAGTCAAGTAGCATCAAACCCAATGATCCCTCTTAACTTTCAAAGTACATTTTGTGCTTCCTGTCACATTACCTACATGAAAAGAAGCTTTGGAAGAGTTTAGCAAATTCAGGGAAAATGACAAGTTGGTACAGCTTTTAGAAATTCATGATCTACATATTAATAAATATCTTATGTTGAAGTACACTTTGTGTCCACAAATCTTATGTTGCCTGGTCTGGAGCGAAGGTCTTATGAGGAAAGACTGAGGGACTTGGGTCTGTTCTCATTGGAGAGAAGAAGGCTAAGAGGGGATTTAATAGAGACCTACAAAATGATCAGAGGATTAGATAGGGTGGACAGTGAGAGTCTTTTTCCTCAGATGATGACGTCGGCTTGTACGAGGGGGCATAGCTGCAAATTGAGGGGTGATAGATTTGAGACAGATGTCAGAGGCAGGTTCTTTACTCAGACAGTGGTAAGGGCGTGGAATGCCCTGCCTGCCAATGTAGGTAACTCAGCCACATTAGGGGCATTTAAACAGTCCTTGGATAAGCATATGGATGATGATGGGATAGTGTAGGGGGATGGGCTTAGATTAGTTCACAGGGCGGCGCAACATCAAGGGCCGAAGGGCCTGTTCTGCGCTGTATTGTTCTATGTTCTATGTTCTATAGTCACATTCTTCAGTCACATTTCTCTAGTCAATATTTATTACTGTAACTTGTTATGTAAACAATTCCTGTTCAACGTTGACATGTCAACAGTCATGATGTAGTTGCAGGCTTTGGCCACAATTTGTCTGTTTAAAGTGATTTTCTGAATTCTCTCTCCTAAATTAAGTACCATGGTGCATTTAGTCAACTGACAAGACGTGCATTTCAACAAACAATTTACTAACATGGAATCCAAAAGCCTAAAAGCCCCACTTCTGAGGAAGGGTCACCGGACCTGAAACGCTAAATCTGATTTTTTCTTCACAGGTGCTGCCAAAACTGCTGAGCTTTTGCAGCAACTTCTGTTTTTGTTTCTGATCTACAGCATCTGCAGTTCCTTCGGTTTTTACCTAAAAGCCATGTTTGCTGCTGAAATACTCCAGCGGTTCTCAAAAGGTTAAAGATTTATTTGAGCAAAGTAGAAAGGTCTGTTAAAGAAGACAACAAGTGTATGTCTCTGATTACACTGCAATGACACTGATTGCGAGCTGTCTAGGCCATGGAGTCATAGAGATGTACATCACGGATCAGACCCTTTGGTCCATGCTGACCGAATATCCTAAATTAATCTAATCCCATTAGTCAGCATTTGGCTTATATCACTCTAAATCCTTCCTATTCATATACCCATTCAGAGGCATCTTAAAAGTTGTAATTATACCAGCCTCCACCACTTCCTCTGGCAGTTCATTCCATACACGCATAACCTCCGTTTGAAAAATTGCCCCTTAGGTCCCTTTTAAATCTTTTCCCTCTCACCTTAAACCTAGTTAACTAGTTAAACCTAGTTAAACCCTCTAGTTTTGGACTCCCCTACCCTGGAGAAAATCCTGAGATATCTTATATTCTTACCAATTGTGGATATTTTCTCTAGAATAATGACACACAAAGTGATTGACAAGGCCTGTGTACTTTTAAAATTAAAGAAAAAAAACGTCTTTAAAACTATATGGCTGGATGTACTAATGTATTATTATCTCTGCTATAATTTGGGATGATATCCATTAACCAACAGTAGGATAAAAAAGGACACACAATCAATTGATTATTCCTTAGAGGGACTAGACAAGCAGACTACTTCCATCCAAGCTCATTCAACCTTAGTTGAATTTATTTATTGAATTTATCACAGATGTTATTCTCAAAGGACCTTTTATATGTAGCTTACTTGTCCAAATTACTAAACCATGGACAGCACACAGTATTCAGTATGCAGATCTCTTCTAGTCAGGCTGTGGATTCAAGCCCTGCTCCTGAATATCAGTATGTAAATTTTGGATGACTCTCCAGTTCAGTAGAGGCAACATCGCACTATCAGAGGTGCTGTCTTTCAAGTGGAACATTAAGTTGAGACATCATCTCAATGTTTACATGAACTCACAAACTGCCCAGGCACCATTTGAAGCATAGCAGAGAAGGCTCCCCTGAGTTATGGCCATTAAACAGTGTCATCAGAAAAAAGATTGACTGGTTATTTATCTCCATGCTTTTTGTATGCAGATTGGCTGTCTTATCTACCCTTATAACATTGAGTGCACTTTGAAAGTTATTAATTAATTGCTAAATATTTTAAATGGCCTGAAGATGTAAGAGCGCTTTGCTAAACCAAGCTGTTCATTATCTTGCAAGGCCTCTGAACATGAGCGTCACAATTGTGATCAAGATGAAGATTAGAATTCAGAATAGGCAAATTGAAACATCAAACATTACAGCAAATAGTAAACTATTGACTGAACTCTTGGAAGTGCTCTTAAAGTGTACCTATTAGCATGTATATCCACTAATATCCATCTGTTACTACCACCAGAATAGTCTATGAAGTTTATTACCTGTTATGAAATAATTTTATGCAAAGGGGGTCTGAAATGAAAAGGAAATTGTCAATGTGAGGAATATGCAGCAGATGGTATGAGTTATTACTTTGAGAGACAGTGCCAACTGGGTGGTGAGACAGCGGTCAATAACAGAACAAATGGATGAGGCCAAATATTTCAAACTCTTCGGCCATATGTGTCCAAGTAGTTATCATTTGTAAATAACTATGAAAAAAACTTTCAGAAACATTTAATGGATTGCTTCATGCTTGCATTCTTGATTATGTTAATCTGAATGTCTTTCCAATTTATGCAGCAGAATAAAGTCTCACATTACCGTCAAATTCAAATATCTCCTTAATGATAAGATAAATTAATGCATTCGTTCTTTATAAAACAGTTTCTACTCAGAAACTTAATGGATCCAGACAGCTCAAAGTTAACAAACAATCAACGTCACAGTCATTAGTCCCTTGTCATCTTTTAATTTAGAAACGTAGCTACTTGGATAAAAACAGTATTACCAAATGTTGCTGCCTGTTGTTTTGCATTTTTCACAGGTTACAGATGTGCAGACAAAGCTGAAGTAACTAATGAACACTCCATACCGAACAGCAATAAAGGAGGAAAGTCTTGTTAGATATAACCAGTAATCTTGGATAAAAACTCTTGTGGATTGGCAATATGCTCCTTTAAACAAAAATGATGTAGAAATTGATAACTTGATTTTTTAAAAACAAACTTCCAGGATTTGATGCAATTACGTGTCATTTAGAAATAACAGAAAGAGAAAAAGGACATTTGACCCGTATGGTATTTCTGTTCCTCTTGCCCTTTTGTCTAATCCTAGCATTCCATTCTATTCTCCCTCAGATGCTTACCTAGCTTCCTTGTCCATCTATGCGATTCATCTCACCCATTTGCTGCATTAGAGAATTCCACAACGTAACCATTTTCTGACTAAAGAAATTCCTCCTGAGGTTCCCACTGGTGTTAGTATACTCATTAGGAACATCCACTTTGGGGCATTTTAATCTGTCAATAGGCCCCTATAAATGCAAACTGTCGTTATTGCTTTCAGTTTATGGTTACCCCAGAAGTGGGAGCATCTTCTCAATTTCTACTCAATTAAATGCTTCCATAATCCTATAGGTCCCAAACAGTCACCCCTCAGCTTTATCTTTCTGCGAGAAAAGAATCCCAGCCTGTTCAGCCTCTGGGTACGTTAGTGATGCGGTGTTAATAATTCAGAGCTAAGGCTTTGGGGATTTTGGTTCAAATCCCAAAGCAGTGCTGGAATTTAAATACAATTAATTAATCCAGAGTTGACAGCTAATTTTAGTAATGGTGACAATGATAACAATCATCAATTGGCAGGAAAACCCATTATGAAAGTAAATGTATAGAAAAGTAGACCTTACCCGGTCTGCTGACATATCATTCCAAATGGGATTATGTCCCATGCCTCAAAAGCCACTCAGCCCAAGGAGAATGAGGGATAGGTTACAAATTTGGAACATATTACATTCTATCCAGGCTGGGCAGACTAGATGCGGGGAGACGTTTTCCCTGGTTAGCAAATCTAGAACCAGGGATCACAGTTTTAGGATACAGGGCAAACCATTTAGGAGTGAGATGAGGAAATATTCCTTCAATCGAAGGGTACTGAACCTGTGAATTCTCTATCATAGAAGGCACAGGAGCTCAAGTTGCTGAACATATTGAAGAAAGAGATAGATACATTTCTACATGTTAAAGGCATCAAGGGGTACTGGAAGAACGTGGGAATATTGCATTGAGATACAGGGACAGCGATGTTCCTGTTGAGTTGTGGAGTAGGCTGGATGGAACCATTGGCCTGCATCTGCTCCTAGTTTTTCTGTTTCTATATGCTGGTCTTGGCGGTGTCACCCACATTCCATGAAAATACAAGTCTCTCCTGTTGTTAGGACTTCTGGTTAGCATCCTTATAGATTTTTCTTTGCACATTTCCAGGATTTCTATATTGCATTTATAACATGGAGTCCAGAACTGTGCAAAGTACGCTACTTGTTGTTGAACCAAACAAGAAGCATGCAACCCGCAGTCAGACGGGCTTATGCAAACCTCAAGCCCCAAAAATCCAATCTCTCAAAGTCCAGGCTTCTCAGTCCTATTTCTGTTCTGTTGCAAATTTGCTAGAATGTTCAATCTTGACATTCCCCAAGTATGTAACACAAATTGTACCAGTAGTCCAACAAAAACTTTCTGCCTGCAAATACAGTACCCACATTCCCCCACATGGTGTATATGTTCTCCATATATGTGCATGGTAAAAAGAACATTCAAAATAGGTTTCTCCAAAGTGCTGAAATGAAAGAAAAATTACACCAAGCTTTTTAGTGTCCTGAAGCTGTTGGGTATGTTGATAAAGAATGTAAACAGATAAGGTTAAACTACTTAGGCCTTGCGCAACTGAAGCAAAACTACTTCAGGGAAGTTGAAGGTGTGCCAAAATATTGCTACCCATCAGTTTGGTAAATTTCTCCCATTGCTTCGTCATGACTGACATCTGATGTTACGCAACAACAACAGGATTAACGATAAGCTGTTAATTACCCCCCAGGTATTGACTGTGAAGCCTAGAGACACTGTTGGTTTTAAGGAGTAACCCTAAAGCAATGTGTAATGATCCGTCTGCGAGAAGATATCAGTCACAAAAGTACGAGCACACATGAAGCTTATTCCAGGAAATAATGTTGCTCCTGCATCACACACGTTCGCTGTCCCGTTGACTGATGTTTGGTACAATGGGCTTTTTCATGGCTTTGCCATCCAGATTCTATTTATTAGCTCAACAACTCCCCAGCTGCTGACAATTTACTCCTTATCATTTGGGCAGCATCTGGAGGCCTATGAATTCCTCTGGGATGTTGAACTCTTACATAATTCATAGTCCAAAAGAACCTCGCTTCAAAAGAAATTTTCCAACTCATTCCATGTTTTTATTTGCTTTTCAGAAGCACTAACTCAACAACTTCTCGTGATCAGACTATTACAGATATATTGTTAGAGCCTGCCACCTGCAACTTTTATGCAAACGAGTGAAGCAGGGCATGACTGTTCTCCCTCTGGGTGTGCTTCACAGTCTGTTAGCACAATTACTCAGTGAGGCATATCTGGGAGATTTAAGTCTGTTTTGCTGTGTAAGGGGTTCGTTGTAATAGTCAACGCTCTTACAGTGCACTCTCCTCCCTAGTCCTGTTAAGAAAGCGCCACTACTCCAGTGCATCGCCTCACCAAGACTGAAAGACATCTGGACCTTGAGTTCAACCTTTCACCAAAATGAGATGGTAGGTGCTAGAAATCGCTAGCTATGTACTTGACATGGGAATAGAAAGGCTGTAATTGTATAGAATAGAAAGTGCAAATGATAAGAGAAGGCTAAACTTAAGCTGTAAAAATAGCAGAAGTTGGAATGTGAATGCAATCTCCACAGCTAGTGGTTTTACAATTGGATGCATTCGAGTTAAATTAAGGGCAGAGGAGGCACAGTGAGCAGCAGTCAATCCAAACCGAGGGGTTTCAGAAAGTATCATTAACGGTGATAACGGTTTCTTAAACACCAGGAGTGAACAATTGTTGCCTGTAATCATCTACCATACACTCTGCGGTGTTTCTTAGACTAAAAGTCTCCAAACTTTAATTCTGTTTCTCTCTCCACAGATGCTGCCAGACCTGTTGCGTTTCTCCAGCATTCCCTGTTTTTATTTCAAATCTCCAGCATTAACGTTATTTTAACTTTATTAAAGGGGACCAAGTTTTCTTCTTACACTCATTGGGACTAGGAAACAGACTTGAAAGTAGGGTCACCAATTTATAAAGCAGTGGCAGCAGACAGACTGTAATTGGTCAGGGTGTTACCATGGGAATGCACCAGCGACTGGCAGTATCCATGAAACCCTTTCTCCCGATGAGACAGGTGCAGTGTATGTAAGAACTCCTTTTACCCACATAAAGCTCTGTTTATAGATGGGTAGCTTCTAGCACGTACATATGCATCAAATGACAAGCCCACCTATCATCTTAAATTGCTGTACTTCTCCACCTTTACAATAATCTGCATTTCAGTAGCACCTCCAGTAAAGAATAATGCCCCAAAGTATTTTGCATAGCCACAATCAGAAAAATTATGCCAATAATTAATACATCAATTCATAGTTTGAAGACATCAGATAGTGCCCTCTCACTTTGTTTTGATTCATTTGCAAGAGACACTATTTCCCAACAAACAATGATCAGGAATGTGACAGCTTGAAGAGCCATATACTCTGTCATTGAGGCTAGAATTTAAACCCAGGTCCTTCAGTGCATGGGCTTAAAAGCCTTGAATCAGAGGTTAATTCAAAGGTGTTGGTATGGGTTTAATGCAATACAACTGGTTCTATCACAAACAGAAGCACCAGTGAGGGGACAACTCTTGCCCATCCTTGGTCACACATAGGTCTTCTGTGATTCTGTAATTTGTTAACATCTAGTAGCTGAGGACAATAATGACCAAGTAATGTTCGCAAACCAATGGAGCAATCATTTCCACTCCAGTGCTATAAGGGCAGTGAAAACGATGGCCATATTTTACGGCCAATGTGGAATGTCTATAAAACAAGAGCTTGAAAATTAAACTGAACATGCTCTGGAGTTATCAGAATGACTGTAGAGGGAATTGCCATGCAACAGAGGTGGAAAGGTGAAGAGTAAAACAAAGACAAATTGAGAAAAAAGAGAAAAAGGAATTTGTATTTATTTCGTATCTTTCTCAACCTCAAGATCTCCCATAGTGCTTTATTGGAAATGAAGTGTTTACTTTTTCTAAAGAGTGTTCTCTGAAATAACAAGGCTGCCACTTATTGCACTCACAGCTGTCCTTGAGAAGGTGCCGGTGAATGTTCTTTTTGAACCGCAGTAGTCTATGTGGTGATGGTGTCCCCACCCTGCTGTTTGAAAGGATTTCTATGATTTTGCCTCAGTGATATGCAGGAGAATTCAGAGGTGCTAACTGTTGCTCAGGCATGGATTGTCAAGTAAACCTTCCCTGGCAGCAAATGTCCAAGGTTGGAATTGCTTCTTTGTTCTGCGAGGTTTGGAAAGTAATGGGGCCTGGCATCACTTCCAAAAATGCCAAATTCAAGGTCATAGACTCCCTACACTGGAGATGGACATTTGGCACATCTGGTCTGCACTGACCCTCCAAACAGCAGCCCACTCCCACACCCTATATTCCCACATTTCCCATGGCTAATCCACCTAGCCTGCATATCCCTGGACACTGTGGGGCAATTTAGCATGGGCAATCCACCTAACCTGCACATCTGTGGACTGTCGGATGAAACCAGAGCACCCGGAGGAAACCCACACAGACACAGGAAGAATGTGCAAACTCCACATGTACAGTTACCTGAGGGTGGAAGTGAACCCAACTCCCTGGTGCTGTGAGGCAGCAGTGCTAACCACTCATCTACAATGCCATCCCTGGGACCGCTGCCACCAACCCATGTAAAATGTTAACATCATCCCTAATCTGTGTATAATAAACCAGATAATGTGCATTTAAAGGGAAGCTACATAAACACGAAGAAGAATGTGCTGAAGGATATGTCAACAGTCTTCATCAAATCGGAGGAGTCTTGGAAAGAACAAAAATAGCCAATCTGTAGTTGGGCTGAGCGCTCTGTTTCTATTCAGATTATTCAATGTAACTCTGCATCACTAATATTAGGGACAATCCTGTGATTGGACTCTGCAGCAAAAACTGATCGCTCCAGGGAAAGAGGATTGAAAGAAATGAAACCTCTTTCAAACACTAAGTGGGAGATACAGCAGGTTTCAGGCAATGTAGTGTGATGGCATCACACGGAGTTGATGAAATCATGCATTTCATCACATTGAGATAATTACAAACAGGAGAAAAGAATGTTTGCAGAACACTTCATTTTTAAAAAGAATGAGATACATGCCCTTTTAAGGAGCTGGTTGCCATTGCTCTGTCCTGTACATCAGGAAGCTAATTACAAAACAGCTGCAAGATATTTCAGCTTCAATGAGAGGGAGTTTATTTATAACTTCAAACAGACACCATGCCAGAACTTTAACATTAGGCACTCATCTATGCTGAACAGCACAATGATTTCAGTACGTGATGAGGAAATTATTGCTTGTGCTTTTAATTATTCCAACCAGAAGCCTTGCGAGTAACAGGACTTGCATTTACAGTGCCTTCCACAATTTTGGGATGACCAAATGCATTTTCGATTATAATTGAGCTCGTTTCCAAATTAGTTCTGTGGGATTTTTATGTGCACCTGAGAGGGCCGTCTCAATGGCCGATCTGACAGAAGTCACTTCTAACAGTGCAGCACTGATTCAGTCAGCCTGGATTATGTGCTCAAGTGTCTGGTGTGGGACTTGAAGCGATCCTGTGGACTAACCTCACCACGCGCCCCATGAAATAGCGGCAGCAGCTGATCCTATTACCAAACCGGCATCAGAAGCCGGAAGTCGGATGAGAAGTCGGGTGATGAGATTGAAACAGGTTTCATCTTTAACATCAAAAACATTCTGGGCATGAGAAATACAACCTCAAACCAAAAGAATAAATATTTATTAAAAGCAGTAGGTTGGGGTGTAATTAACCACTTTTAGTGCCCTACATCCTTTCTTTGTTTCAGCTCCTCTTTAAATTTTTCTCTCAATACAGCAGTAAATCTAATTGATTAAGTGTTGCTATCCCAATATGCATAGCAGAGATGAAAATCCCCTATCAAAGTCACAGGGAGACGAATCACAGTGTGAGGAATTGTTGTATGTTTGTAGCACCAACCACTACCAGCTAATGGCTGGGATACAATGCTGTCACCAATTCTCCTTTCTGCTCTTTTAAACTGCAAGTAAATCTCCCTGTACACTGTCCTTCATCAGACACTGCCAGGACAAGGATAGCAAGGGGTTAGAAACAGTGTAAAGCTTCCTCTACACTGTCCCCCATAAAACACTCCCAGGACAGGGACAGCATGGGGTTATGAACAGAATAAAATTTCCTCCATAGTGTCCCCATCAAACACTACCAGGGCAGAACAGCACAGGGTTAGGTACAGAGTAAAGCTTCCTCTACTCTTTTAAACTTAAAGTAAAGTTGTCCCTCCAAGGTCCCATCCAACACTCCCAAGGCAGGTACAACATGGGGATGGATGGACAGTAAAGCTCTCTCTATTCTTTTAAACTGAAAGGAAGCACCCTCTACTCTCTTAATCTGAAAGTAAAGCTCCCTCCACACCGTTCCCATCAAACACTCGAAGGACAGATACAGCATGGGAGTGAGATACAAAGTAAACCTGCCTCTATTCTTTTGAACTGAAAGTAAGGCTCCCTTCATGTTGGTCCCCATCAAATACTCCCAGGACAAGGACAACACAGGGCTAGACACAGAGTAGCACAAAGGCAAAGACTACCATATTTCCCAGCTCTCTCCTTATTGTGCCTTTCTATACTAGCTCAAAGGGGCCTATGTGGTGAACAGTGGCAAGGGATGAATCACGAATGAGTCTTATGAGAAGAGGCACTTGTCTTAATAACAAGATATAGTTTATTGCATGAGAGCAGTGTGGGTTCCATGAGGGTCACTCGGCTACTGACCTCATTACAGCTTTGGTTCAAACAAAGACAAAAGAGGTGGGGTGAAAGTGACAGCCCTTGACATCAAGGCTGTCTAACAAAACTGGAATCAATGGGAATCAGAGGGAATACTCTCTGCTGGTTGGAAGCATACCTGGCACAAAGGAAGACAGTCGTGGTTGCTGAGGTCAGTCATCTCAGCTCAGGGACTACAGGAGTTCCTCAGGGTGGTGTCCTAATCCCAACTACCCTCAGCTGCCTCATCAATGACTTTCCCTCCATCATAAAATCAGAAGTGGGGAAGTGTTCGCCAATGGCTGCACAATGTTCAGCACCATTCACAATTCCTCAGATACTGAAGCAGTCCATGTCCAAATGTAACAAGGCTTACACAATATCCAGGCTTGGGCTTGCAAGTGGCAGGTAACATTCACACCACAGAAGTGCCAGGCAATGATCATTTCTAATATGCAACAATCTAACCACCAGCCTTTGAGATTCAATGTTGCTACCATCAGTGAATCTCCCACTACCAATGTCCTAGGGTTGTCCAGAAAATGAACTGTAGTTTCCATATAAATACAGTAGCTATGAGAGCAAGAGCTAGGAATACTGCTTATAGTAACGCACCGCCTGACTGTCCAAAGCCTGTACACAATCTGCAAGGCATAATTCAGGGGTAATGATATGCACCCTACTTATTTAGATGAATGCAGAGCCAACAACACTCAAGAAGCTTGACACCATCCAAGTTAAAGTAGCCACTTGAAATGGTACCACATCCACAAGCATCTACACACTCCACCATTGACGTTCAGTAGCAGCACTGTGTACTATCTACAAGATGTACAGCAGAAATTTCCCAAAGATCCTTAGACAATATCTTCCAAACCCACAACCACCACCATCTAGAAGGACAAGGGCAGCAGATATGTGGGAACACCACCACCTTCAAGTTCCCCTCCAAACTAATCACCATCCTGATTTGGAAATATATCACCGCTCCTTCAGTGTCGATGGGTCAAAATCCTGGAACTCCCTCCTGAACAACACTTTGTGTCTACTTATAGCTTATGGACTGTAGCAGTTCAAGGAGGCAGCTCACCACCACCTACTCAAGGGCAACTAGGGATGGGCTATGAATGCTGGCCCACCAGTGATGCCCACATCACATGAGTCAATGAAATGCTATATCGGCCAGTTCCACATAATTACAAAGACTATCAGGAGTGAGGGATGACATGTCTGACCCATTGGGATCTCAAGCTAAACTCTATTTACTCCCCGCTTAAGGCTATAAGATATCATCTGATCAGGTAGAGCTTAATGCAGTATCCAACATTAACCCTTCCAATAGAAATCATGAGTCATAATTTACTGTTGAGTTACTAATGAGTCATGAGTTACTGTTATTTGTCATACATCAATCTGAGAAAGAAAGGCATGCATTTATATGTTGCCTTTCACAACCTGACAACGCACTTAAGTGCTTTATAAACAATGACCTCATCTATGTCCCCAGGATCGTGCAATGGGTCTTGTCTACATTCTCTATGATTGTCTAACTGGGATACTGTCTGTATCAGTTACCCACATTATCAGGCTGCTCACCAGGACTGCATAGTGACACCTTATGTCCTCACTGCAGATGCAGCCAATTCTATTTTGAAAGCTGAATGCAACTAGTTGCTCATCGATCATCGCATCACATAGACCATATAGTGAGGATAGTGTGTGTCAGACTGCAGTGGCGTGTCTCTTTATGTGATGGCAACAAGATATGTTGGGTCAGTGGTATTATTCCAATTTTAGCCCAATATATATCATCCCATTGAACACAGAACATAGAATAGTGCAGTACAGTACAGGCCCTTCAGCCCACGAAGTTGTGCCGACCTATTATCCTACTCTAAGATCAAACTACCCTGCATACCTTACACTTTACTATCATCCATGTGCCTATCCATGTCCCTAATGTATCTGACTCCACTACCCCCACTGGCAGCACATTCCACACACCCACCACTCTCTGTGTAAAGATACCTTTTAAAATTATTTCAGAAAACTGGGCTGTTCATTTAGCATATTCAATTCCTTACCCTGGCAATTCTGTGCATCAGTGAATAACCACATACTGTGTAAAAGCAGTCAAATGCTGTAGGTTGAACTATGATCAGAATTCATTGCCAATAAAAATTTAAAACAAAGAAATCCCCTGGCTTTGCTGACAATCAACAACAGAAGGGAACAAGGTTCATGGTTCAATCTGCTCCTTTCTTTGTATCTGCCTGTATCATAATTTTCCTATTACTTTATTACTCCTTATTTACTGTGGCTTTTCATTTTTGTTCTTAAATTTCCTGATTGATGCCTTCCTCACATCAAAGGCAATAATGCCGCTGTGGGGATGGAGTTTCCATTAGCAATGGCCAACAAAGATCTGTGATATTTGTTTGGTCAGCCATTCATCCAATTCACACTTGAAGTCCCTGGGCCTGGATTGCAATCCTGCAGGCTGGGTCAACCTCCCATTCCCAGGCATGGATGTGCCAAGTGTACTCCAAATACTGCCTTCGGAAAGCATCTAACTCAACGTGTGTCAAACACGGCAGGATCTTATGGCATGGCAGTACTGTCCTTACTTCTAGGCCTGAAGACCTGGGTTTAAGTCCCATCTGCTCCAGAGTTGTTTCATAACAAATCTGAACAGGTTGATTTGAAAATATCTACATCAAACATGGAATCTCTCTGCTTTTATCTGCCTCACCTGACAGCAGCAACTGCCACGGCACAATGACAGCGTCCCTATCTCTAGGCCAGCAATTCTGGGTTCAAGTCCCACATAGGAACTTGTTGGACATGGAGCAATGCCTAAATATGTCAACTGTGAGCGAGTCATAGAGATATACAGCACGGAAACAGATTCTTTGGTCCAACTCGTCCACGCCAACTAGATATCCTAGATACATCTAGTTCCATTTCCAGCATTTGGCCCATATCTCTCTAAACCCTTCCTATTCATTTACTCAACCATATGCTATTTAAACGTTGTAATCGTATCAGCCTACACCACTTCCTCTGGCAGCTTATTCCATAGACGCACCACCCTCTGCATGAAAAAGTTGCCCCTTAGGTCCCTTTTATATCTTTCCCCTCTCACCTTAAACCTACACCCTCTAGTTTTGGACTCCCCATCTCGGTGAAAAGATCTTGTCTATTTACCCTATCCATGCCCTTCATGATTTTATAAACCTCTTTAAGGTCACCCCTCAGCCTCCAATGCTCCAGAGGAAATAGCTCCAACCTATTCAGCCTGTCCCTATAGCTCAAACCGTCCAACCCTTGCAATATCGTCGCATATCTTTTCTGAACTCTTTCTAGTTTCACAACATCCTTCCTATAGGAGGGAGACGAGAATTGCGTGCAATACGCCAAAAGTGGCCGAACCAATGTCCTGCACAGCTGCAACATGACCTCCCAACTCCTAAACTCAATGCACTGACCAATAAAGGCAAGTGTACCAAACACCTTCTTCACTATCCTATCCACCTGCAACTCCACTTTCAAGGAACCACAAACCTGCACTCTAAGGTAATAGAGGGAGAGGTTCCTGGTCAACTGTCCTGCAGCGATGGCAATAAGTTTTTCACATGTAGTTGGGAAATAAATTTAATGGAAATCTAAGGCCTAACCCGCAAAAAGAAGGGTGGAAGAAAAAAGCAGATCAACTGTTATCACGGGGGGAGGACACGATAGCCTATCACTAGGCTGTTAATCCAGAAACTCAGCTAATATTCTGGTGACCATGGTTCAAATCCTGACATGGCAGATGGTGGAATTTGAATTCAATGAAAAGGAAATGAATCTAGAATTAAAGGTCTACAGATGGCCATTAAGTCACTGTTGATTATCAGGGAAAAAAAGAACCTATCTGGTTCACTAATGCCCTTTAGGGAAGAAAACTGCCATCTTTACCTGGTCTGGCCTACATGTTACTCCAAACCCACAGCAATGTGGTTGACTCCGAACTGCTCTCAGGGAAATTAAGAGATGGGCAATAAATGCTGGCCTAGCCAGAGATGCCCACAGCTCATGAGTGAATAAAAACAAATGCATGAAACCACGTACCCATAAATGGAACCAACAAATTTCTCCTGTGTTAGTTTGTTTTTGTTGTCTCTTTCTAGATTTTTCCTGTCCGTATCTCTTGCCTATGTGTCTCTTGACTTCTGTTTTGTCCATTCTTGGGCTGGGGAGACATACACTCATCGTTCAGCTCTAGCTGCCCTGAGAACGTGATAATGAAGTTTCGTCAAACTGAATGGCTTGTCAGGCTGTTTCAGAGGGAAGGTAAGAGTTGGTGTGGGCCTAAACACATGTATAGGCCAGAGTGGGATGAAGCTGGCAGTTTTGGTGAACTGGCTAACAATGTTTTTTTTCTGTAGTTTCACAGTTACTTTTACAGAACACCAGTCTTTCAAAAAATAAAAGCATGCTAAAAGGAATTCAACTCTCAAACTTCCAGCGGTCTGATTAATCTGGAATACTAACAGCATAACCACTACACTGTGGTATTTGTTCGACTCTGCTGTAACCTTCATGTTCTATATGTATATAAACCTCACTGTTTCTGTGAAAAACATTGATTTCTGCTCCAACTGGTATGCCTGCCCATTGTAAAACTGTGTTAAAGTTGATTACTCAGTGACCTAAGATTAATGTTTTGGCTCCTTGCCTTGACTTTGAGATGCAGTGCAACGTAGCAGTTCTGTGCCAATATGTGAGAACCTGCACAGACATGCTCCAAGAATCACGGACCGTGCTTTCTGCTTACACACCTTTAAACAATCTGTTTATTACTTAAGTAAGTGTCACAGAAGCCAGCAGTGATTATTTATCAAGGTTTGAACACAGGTGAGGTGAAGGCATCACTACCTCAGGCTCGACAACCACATCCTCAATCATATCCCTCTCCATGAGCCTCAGCAGCAAAGGAATTATTATGGCATTGTCACTAGTAACCCAGAAGGCCAGGAGACATGGATTCCCAATTCCTGTTTCTCTAATTCACTGCAACCTGAAGGGCTCGTGGAAGCCAATTCAGTGGTGACTTAGACAGAAACGGAATCAGCAAGAGAGCAGGACTGACCCATTAGCTCTTTCAAAGTTTCGGTGGGCTGAACGGCTTCTTTTTTTAAAAAAAATTGACCTTTGATGCTACTGGTGAATCCTGCATTTGTTTCCATTCACTGTTTGGCTTGTCATAGGCCATTTCAGAGGGCAGTTAAAAGTCTGTCGTGTTATTGTGAGTCATAGGTTACTTTATCGTATTATATATTGTATACGTTACTTATATTGGCTGCGCTCCCTCTCTAACAGGCTCCCGATCTGTCTGCTCTCACTGAGAGGCTGTGAAAAGTCTTCAGCCTCAAAATGGGGTCGCAGTGGGAAGAGGTTTCGGAAACTTGCCCTTCAGGGAAAGAAATCTATTATCATTACCAGCCTTTGTAACTAAGCTGGAGCTCCATGGCAACCATTGCTCCCACTTGGGCTTCTGACCCTAACTTTGGGAAGTCCCACTGAGGAGCATTAATGGATGGATTTTTAACAGTGATCAATGAGAGTTTCACTGATACGTTACTGAGGTTAGCTTTCGATTTTGGATGTACTGAATTTAAATTCCACCAAACGTCATGGTGAGACTGGGATCCGTGTCCCCTGGCTCTGTGGATGACAAGTCCAGTGTCAACACCATCGTTTTCCCTTTGCTACAGTTGGATTTTGTAAAGAGCCACTCATTACTTTGCTCTGACAAAATACCAAAGTATTTTTATTACAAAAATTGTACTGTCTCATGTGTGTTTAATCCACTCACAGTATTATCACTTGAAAACTCTACAAACTTCACTTTACCGTTTTTGTTTGGCTAAATGAGTGTGGTGTTTATTTTACTGGAGGGGCTTTTCACCCTGTGGCCTGGGACGTTTTCTTGCTGAATCTTACTAATCTCATTTAATAATCTATCCTGCCCCCCAGTGACGTCCCTCTTGACTGATTCTAGACCCATCTTATCATGCACTGCTCATAGAACAGCTCCCCACTGCTGGGATACCCCAGACTGACCTGCATCCCTGCAGCCGCACCACATTTACAATGCTGCTGTGAACCCAGATAGATACTGCCAGTCCAGAGATGCCCTGGTCAGTCTGTGATAATTACCATGTACATGACAGGCAGGGATAACTGGTGTCCCACTTTGCAGGCAGGGGCACACTGAATGGAGTGGTGCACAGGCAGGGCATCCTCTTTCCTCAGGACCGGCCATGACATCAGACCATACCACCTGGTCTGAGGTACCTACCAAGTTCAGTGTGTTGTGGAGGAATGCCCACATACTGTAGGAAGAAGATCAATGACCTTCTCCACTTCACCAGCATAAATGCCACCATCTGCGCTCTGATACCTCGCACTATCTCGGGTGTAGCACACACTGTCGTTGTTGCAATATTGCAATGATAGGCACCAGTGCAACACTGAAGTGCAGAAGCGAATTGGAGATATGCTATGAAAGATCATAAGAGACTGGCACATGTTGGATGCCAGTGTCTGTGGACGTGAGGTGCATGTGGCTAGTGCCCATGGAGCATTTCCTGAGAAATCGATACCCGGTGTCCAGCAGGGAGGGCCTTTGGTGCGAGCGGTGAAGTGATGTCACCAGGTACCTACTCTGACTACCATGCCTTGTATGTTCTTGACATCTGGGGGTATGTGGGGGAAGGGATTCATCATCTCCTGCTTCCCTCATTGCAGATTCATGGTCCATATGCAGGAGATCCTGGAGTTGCCTAGACAGGAGTGAGAGGCCTCGTAACGGCATCCTCTCCTTCCAGTTGCCTCCAAAGACTTTTGTAATCACATTGTTGGCCTTCAGTAGAAATTTCTTCTGATCTTGGACTTCCTTCTGTCCACTAAAGGTCTCTCTCTACCAGAGCTTTCTCCATCCCACTGACTGCACGAGGCGTTCCCACCATTGAGAGCAGAGACTAGTATACACATGTGGTGAACTCGAGCCTAGAAAATAGGTCAGGAGTGGGGTGGAGTGAAAGGTCATGTTGGAAGTACTGCTGCACTCAAAAGGGTGGAGACTGGCCTCACTACGCTGGAAGCAATGAGTGCCTGAGTTGCTGATATGACCTCTTCAGGAGAAGGTGCCCCTTGCTCAGAAAATGACAATAATGTCTAACTGAACAGATCATTGATCAGTCGTGATGATGCATACAAGCTGAAACGCAGAGTCAAAGCAGAGTTGCAAACATGCCAAAGTGTGCCCTTAATGTGGTCCTGTTGGGGCACAGGACTCCTTTGACAGGAGCACTAAAAAGCCAACATCGCTTGGCATCTTGGTGCATGTCCCAAAAAAAGCCACTTCTATTGGGCTTGATGGAAATGACTGTCAGCTGGGGAGGGCACAATGAGGTCAATTTGATAGTGTCAGTCAATGAATTTCCATCTCTTAATTTCTGAAAAACAAACAAAACTAAATAACACTGAAACTTAACTCATAATTAGTGGCTTCTGTCTGATCAAGAACAATTACTGATTTAAGGTGCAGGATTCTCCGGCAAACTCAAATTGTTCAATAAATGCACCAAACTCACTGAGAATGATCATCTTAATGGACTGAGGTGATTTGGAAAGCATCTGGTAACCCTGTAGATTAAATTGTACAGAAATTTAATTTTCTCTGTGGAGCAGTGCAGCTAGAAAGCTCATTACTGAAAGGTCTGGGGTTACTGGCTTCCGGCGATTCACTATTTTGGTTAGAGTACGAAGCCAAGTCACAACTGGAAGGCTGTTCTCCAAAGAAGCCTGTAATCATGAGCTCCAGCTGTACGTACAAAGAGAAATGCAGGCTGACCAATGTTAATCTTCTGTTCACCACAGCATATTGAGCAAGAGATATAGAGATTGCAGAGAATGAGGGGAAAGAGAAAGTTAACATTTCTTTGGGTACAGCTTTTAATTTAACACGTGCTCTCTTGAAGAGAAATAAAACTCATCCTAATTTCCTTCCAACTTTCGTCATGACTGACCTCGTGTTAAACAAGGAGGTGGCCAACATAAATAAAGCAGGTGAAAGGAATTGATATGGGAGATGGCACAAAAACAGGCCAACTGGACCAAGCAGTACATGTAAAGATTTTTAAAAATTTGTTTCACAGGATGTGGGTGTTGTTGGCATTAGTGCCCATCCCTAATTGGCCTTGAACTGAGAAGTATGATCGGCCATTTCAGAGTCAATCACATTGCTGTGGGTCTGGACTCACATGTAGGTCAGACCAGCTAAGGACAGCATACTTCCTTCCGTAAAGGACATTAGTGAATCAGACGGATTTTTAGGACGAGCAATGATAACTACCACAGTTACTACTGCTGCGTCTAGCTTTCAAGTCCAGATGTTTTAGATTAATCTAAATTCCAACTGCTATGGTGAACCTATATACCTGGAGTATAAACGTGGCCTTACTAGGTCAGTAGTCCAGTGACATTATGAATATGCCACCACTTCTCCTCTTGTCTCTTCTCACCCAAATCTACCATTGTACGGAATGACATTGAAGGAAGCCAGGTGAGCTACTGAGTAAACAAGGCAGGATTCTCTTGTCCAGATTTTACACAGCAATTAACTGTACATTACCACACTTCACCGTCTAGAGCAGGTGTACTTACTGTATTCGAAAGCAATCCTTGGAACAATGTCATCCTCCTTAGAAAGGGGCTGAGTAAATCCAATTGTACATAAAGTACTTGCTGCCAGCAACAGATAATTCGGAAAGCCCAGGGCCATGGTGGCTACGCACTTCAAGGTGGGCCTTATTTAGCGAATGCTTCTGTTGTCTTGTCTTCAAAGGTTTGGAACTGGTTGATAATCCACTGATAAGTTACGCAGAACAGCTAAGATATCAGAGGGCTGAAATGAAGGCTGCTTATTAGCAGACAGCGAAGATTGTCCAAACTGGATTCTGCAAGTCAAAGCAGATCCGAGCAGGTTCCCTATTTCTTGAAAGCTGGATCTGTAACACAAAGAGTAAACAAGGACAAGTTAGAATTGACCGTTCTGAAGCATGGGCACTGAACCCGAAACGTTAACTCGGATTTCTCTCCACAGATGCTATCAAACCTGCTGAGATTTTCCAGCAATTTCTGTTTTTGTTATAAGTTAGAATTGAATCGATAATATTATTGAATGTCAAGGTATAGATTGAATGAATGTTGTTCAAGCTGCTCACAGACTACAACCAGATTTCAATACAGTAAACTTTTTATTAGCCAGCACCTTTGGGACCAGGAGTGTGCCAGTTGATCAAATATTCCAGATAATCAACACATCCACATAATCAATGTAAAAACACTAAGTAACAGAAATGTAATGCAGGGGGTACACACATCACTGTTATATTTTATTTACAGCATAAATCATTTAAATAATAATGCAACTTTGCCTTAAATAAAACTTACTGGCAGAGAGCCTTCTCACTCACACACTCAACTGACTACTTGGACATCACGATAGATTGCATTACTTTCGGAGAAATGGACTCCAAATTGAATCAACTGTTGATTTTTCCGTGTGGCCATTCGACTGAACAACAAGTATATTCACACTGAGGTAAATAAATGAAAAAAAACTACCATAATAATTGGACAGTAAACTTGACGAGGTTTATACGTTTTGCTGATTTATTGAGAATGCCATTTCATAAGGTGCTGCTTAAAACAAAGTTTGCTTTACTGTCAATTCTGTTGCTTGCTAGCACCATGTTTGAATATTGCTGGAAAGTCACATGATACCAAAATTTTCCATCTTTCAATAAGACAAACGCAAGAATGCCAAATTTCAAATGATCATAGCAATTTCTCCCACAGGAGAAATGGGTGCTGGTTGCCTGGAAGAGTTGCCCTTTTACTCCTGGTGAGAGTGAGATAAAAAGAACTCAGTGGACATCAATGTGTGAGCAAATTCTCGACAGATGACTGGATAGGTAAAATTGGAAGCAGGAGGGCATGGTCCCACCCAGCTGGATGACAAAGCAAGACATTTCCAACAATCAAAACCAGGAAGTATCAATTGATATGATCCTTTGAAATTTGGCATCCTTGCATTTGTCCTGGTGAAGCAAAATAGACAACACGTTTCATTCTCAGCAGGTGTTGAATCTTTTACAGAGAGCTATCACCCTGGCACCATCCTCCTCCAATGCCTCATTGCTTGGGACTGCCTCTCCTGCTTCCATCCAGTCATAGCCAGAGAATCAAATGGGATGCTTTCCCTTGCTGCTCCCACAGCATTACATCTGTTGTCCACCCAGGATCTCTCCTGTGTCTTCTCCTAGGACTTGACTACACGCTGACCCTTGAAAGCATCATCCAAAAACACAGTATTGGGGTTCATAACCATGTCGTCGACACTCAGTTTGACCTCACCTCCATTTCCCTATGCTCTTCCACTTCATATCTATCACACTGCTTGACCTACATCCAGTGCTGCTCAAGTAGGAAGTCCTTCCAGAAAAAACTGAAGCCACTGGCCATGGGTTCCGCTGCCTGGCTGTAGATACTGTCACTCTCCCTACACACTGTCATCATAGAATCCCCACAGTGTGGGGATAAGGCCATTTGGCCCAACAAGTCCACTGACTCTCCAATCAGCATTCCACCTACCCTATCCCAGTAATTCCCATGGCTAATCCAACTAACTTACACATCCTGGACACTATGAGCAATTTAGGATGGCCAATCCACCTAACTAGACATCTTTGGACTGTGGGAGGAAACACACACAGACACAGGGAGAACATGCAAACTCCACACAGACAGGTGACCAAGGCTAAAATCGAACCCAGGTCTTTGGTGCTGTGAGGCAGCAGTGCTAATCACTGAACCACCACGCTGCCCCATAGCTAGATTCAAACTATTCACAATCTTGTGTTTCCATCCAACCCTGAGTCAAGGTTCCAATCCCATGTTCACTGCCTCATTGAGAGCATCTGTTTCCACCTCTGTGGCACCGACCATCTCTGGCTCAGTCCCTGTGCTGCTGAAATCGTCAGATGTACCTGTCCAGTATTCTAAAACACTCCTGGCCAACCTCCCACCCACTGCCCTCTGCAAACATTCTAAACACTGTATGTATCCTGTCACCGAGCTGCATTCACCCATCACTCCCTTGTACTCACTGACTTATAATGGCACCAGTCCAATAAAATCTCAATTTTAAACATCCCCTCTTCATTCCCAAATAGTTTTATGGTTTCACCTGTCTCCATTCTCAAAACCAAATCCAACCCTTGAACTGTCTGAGATGCCTATCCTGCTCCAAACCTGGTCAATTCCCCCGATTGCCAGTACCCTATCACTGGCAACGGTACCTTCGGCTGCTGTGGCTCTGCCCTTGGATTTACCCCCTTTCCTGTGCTTTCTCTCAAAAGGTATTCCTTTAAAACCCTGCTCTTCATTTGTCCTGGTATCTCCTAAGGTTGTTTTACACCAAATTTTGATCATATTCCTAGGAAGCCCCTCATGAGCCACATTAAAGATGAAATATAAATGCAAAGTGTTATTGTAGACTGACTTCAAATAAAGTAATTTAATGGACAGAAGCTTGTAGAGGTGAGGGGTGTCTTGGCTGCTGGAGACCTCCACATCCCTCTTTTCAATAAGACCTGCTGCATCTCATAGTTCTCAGGTACTGCACAGGACAGCGGGCGGTTGGATCTTCTCTGAAGATCAAGGATCCCATGGGACTGGAACTCCCAGTCACCGACAGATGCCAGTCCACCAGCATACTGAGCAGCGCCACCAGACAGGTGGTGGCTACTCCCGGTATGACATGCACCCACAGCTGAAGATCGAGGATGCCTCTGGGCAACAGGTGAGTGATGGTATTTAGGGAATTGTGGGGTTGGAGTCACAGGCTGAGTGGAAGGATCAACAGCAAGCGTAGGGCTCAGTTCCCAGCCAGCTCACCACCTCATGACTTGGGGCTGCACAGTGGCTCAGTGGGTAGCGCCAGGGACCGGGTTTGACGCCAGCCCTGGGTGACTGTCTGTGTGGAGTATTGCAGATTCTTCCCCTGTCTGCGTGGGTTTCCTCTGGGTGCTTCAGTTTCCTCCCACAGTCCAAAAATGGGCAGGCTAGGTGGATTGGCCATACAAAATTGTCTATAGTGTCCAGGGATGTGCAGGCTAGGTGGATTAGGTGTGGGAAATGTAGGGTTACAGGGATAGGGTGGGTCTGGGTGGGATGCTCTTCAGAGGATCAGTGTGGACTCGATGGACTGAATAGCCTGCTTCCACACTGGGGATTCTGTGATCAGGCACTGAGTGTCTCTGAACACCCCCTTCCCTGGAGCCTCATGTGAGCATGACAAGCTTTGGCCCCCACCCCACCACTGGGCTAGTACCAATGGTAGTGGGCTGAAGCCCTGAGGGCGGGCATCAATTGTCCACTTATGGACTTCAATTGGCAGAGGGAAGATTTACCTTCCTGCCTGATTAAATCCCATCAACCTCCCCATGGGATTCAAGATTCCAACTGATGTTTGCAATTTTATAAATACAATGCACATGCACAGGTAGTTATAGCAATCATTAAGGAGGCTCATAGAGAGGATGGACCAGTTAAAAACAGCCAGTTCAATCACACTGCGCTTGTGTGTTCCTCACTTTCCAACACACGTTACTGTGAAGTTCCCACCACAGCGGATGCAGCAATATTTGTGGAAATGCATCTCCAACGTATCGAGCAGCTGCACAAGTGTAGCATGACTGCATGTAATTGATGGATACCTGTTATACAGGCCTACGCACCCTAACTGCTGCTCCTCTTAGCCCACTAAGAGATACTATCATTCAGACTTGTTCCTTCCCGTGCTGCGTAAGACCTGGGAAACATGCAGCTCGTGCGGAGACTTTCGTCAGAATTGGGGTCATGCAAATTTTTAAAGGATTAGTTCAACAACAAGCAGGGATCTCCATAAGTGGGATGGGATCTGCATCTTCACATTTTAACACTATTCAACAGCATTTCTGTCAAACTGGACAGTTAACTGTCATAGACACCCAAGAAAATCAAAAATCTTGGTACTCCAAAATAAAATCAAGTCACTGAAACATAATAGGGAGTCAGTTAGAAAATGAAAAGAGGTTCTATGGTAAACACATGGAACAACTGTGATGTTGTACAGGTGAAAACCACTCCATATCTATATGCCACAAGCCCTGGACAACATCCAGATTTGATAAGCAGAAAATAACACTGAAGACAAATACATGGCAGGTTATATATATGGCATCATCCAGGACTAAGCAGTCCACTTGATTGGCACCCCATCTACCACCTTCAACATTCACTCCCCCCACCACCAATGCACAGTAGCAGTTGTGTGTAGCATCAACAAGAAGCGCTGCAGCAAATCACTAAAATTTCTCTGGCAGTACCTTCTAACCCAGTGATCTCTACTGCAAAAAAGAACATGGGCAGCAAATACATGACAACACCACCAACTGCAGGTCCCTGATTTGGAATTATAACACTGTTCCTTCACTGTCAACTGGTCAAAGTCCTAGAAATGCATTCCCAAGAACACTGTGGGTGTACCTTCTTCAGACGTTCATGAAGGCAGCTCACTATTACCGTGTCAAAGGCAGTTAGTAATGTGCAACAAACAATCAGCATTGCCCACAGCCTAAGAATGAATAAAAGCAATCTCTAAGTGCGAGAGTAGAAGCCTATTCCTTATGTATGATTATTCTGACTCCAATGATTCCTAAATCTGATATCCTGAAGCAGTATGAACATTAAAGTCTATAATTGGTAAGAATTCTCCCTTTTAATTAGCTGGATTAAACCAGTTTTACATTGCTTAATTTGCATTTTCCCCTTGGTTCAATATGCTGTGTGTGCTATTTATTTTTAAATTGATTTTTGGTCAAAATAGTGCGTGCAGGAATTTAATACAAATTCATCAATTGTCATGCAAAGTAGACAAGAAATGGACTTGTTCCTGTTCAAAAGGTTTGAGTTCAGCCAGCTGAACTATTATTAATGCACAGAATCACTAAACAATACACTCATGTACACGTGCTTTTATATAGGCACTTTGAAAAAGGCACAGCATTGAGCTGCCCAAACCAGTTATACTGCACACACTGCAGTGCGCTGTACACACCACAGGATGATTCACACACAATGCTGCATACACTTCATCATGCTGTACATGGGATGCTGTACACACTGCAGTATAGTGTACACACTGCAATATATTGTACACACTGCAATATGCTGTACACTGCCATATACTGTACACACTGCCATATACCATACACTGTAATATACTGTAAACACTGCAATATGCTGTACACAATGCAGTATGCTGTATATAATGCAATATACTGTACACACTGCAATATGTTATACACAATGCAATGTATTGTACACACTGCAATATGCTGTATACACTGCAATATACTCTACACATTGCAATATACTATACACAATTCAATATACTGTACACTCTGCAATATGCTGTACATACTGCAATAAGCCATACAGACCACCGCACGTTGTGCACAAAATAGGCTGTACATAAGCCGCACAACCCACAATGCCCTGTAAACATCGCAGTATGCTGCACAAAACACGTTGCATGCCTTCACTATGCTGCACATACGTTATTATGCTATGCACACACTGTGCAGACCGCAGTATGCTACACACACAATATGCAGCACACACTGTAATAAGCTGCATACACTGCAGTATGCTGCACAAACTGTAATACGCTGTACACAATGCAAGAGGCTGCACACATCACAGCATGCTGCATACACTGCAATAAGCTGAATACATCTCAACAAACTGCATACATTTCAATAAGCTGTATACAGTACTAAATGCGGCATTCATCACAAATAAACTGTGCACACTGCAATATACTGTACACACCATTGCATGCTGCACACAACACAATATTAAGTACACTGCAATATGCTATACATGCTACAGGATGTTAGACTCACTGCAACATACTGTACACATCAGTGTGCTGCACATAACATGCTGCATGTACTGCACAATGCTACACACAAGACATTACACACACTGCAATTTGCTGTACATACAGCAATGCAGAATACTGAACACAGTATTCTGTATACACTTCACCATATCCTGTTGTACTACACTTTTTATACTCGTAATCAACTATTTCAATAAAGTATAATTTACTCAAATACCCATTCCATTCACAGCCCAGTTTTCCAACAAACTCTCCACATGTATCTCCTATCCACATATGGTCCTCATTCATACCTCAACTCCTGTTTACAACACTGACACTAATCTGCTTCTCAGCACATGTGAAATAAACATCTCTCCAGGAGTTCCATCCAAGGTGAGCCACCTGCTCTCTGGGACTTCCTGCTTGATATATTCATATAATACTTAGCAAGTAGTCATTTCATTCCCAGTTACCACAGTCAGCCTAACAACAATATGAAATAGCAATTTAAAGAAAAAGTGGTTATCAACTCAAACATCAACATTTGAACAGCTAGCAATCACTACCACAGAACAAGATCCTCCAGAAAGGTGCAGCAACATTAGACTATACATGCTGTAAAACATACGTAGCCACCAAAGTAGGTCTGGTGCTTGCTCTGTCAGATAACACAATGTCATTTGAAGCTGGTTTGCTTTATTCAGACAGTATTTTGGAGTTAGAATCATGTCTGATGTGCCAATCTAGAAAGTGCAGTCTGAAGAGCGTGGAGGTAGATTGGACTCTAACATTGAAAATGGAAATGCTGGAAAGGGAAATGTTTGCCAGGCTGCAGGAAACTGGGGTTAATTGGACAGCAGGGCCGGCATGGGGATGATGGACCGTATGGCCTCTTTCTGTGCAATGGGTGAACATTTCTATGCCAAATCCAAACTGACGAGAGTCAAATCACAGATCTCCCGGTTCAGAGCATTGGTTTTCTGCCAAACCACATGCGTTACTGGTGCAAATTCAGTTTTTCTGAGACATGCAGGCTGTGGAACAATCCCAATAACACTCAGAATTCATAAACAGAATAGGCAGGCTCCAGCCTTCCAGGTGTGTGTCCTTCCCCCAGAACCTGTTTGAATCAAGTTTACACACCCAGGGTGTCACGACGTCTCTTTTCCCTTTAGTGAGTTAAAGCTTTCCACTTTGTTTTTCTTTCCCTACTTCACTCCCTGACTCTACCACAGCTTCAAGATCTGTTTAATCAACATGCAATGCCTTACCTGCTGTGTCATTCACACATCTGCAACGACTCAATAGGTTAAATTGCCTCCTGTGCAGTAATCTCTCCAGGACATAACCCTAACCCCTTTTGGTAAAGTGTGGTTGAATTGGACCAGAGTGTGCAATTCATAAGCTATTTCAAACTTTTACATTCTCAGTAATGAAGCAATCTATACCCATGGGCAGCAAGATCTGAACAATATTCAGACTTGGGCAGATAGGTGGCGAGGCACATTAGTGCTACAGAATTGTCAAACAATGACCATCTCCAACAAAACAAAATCTAATCAAACAGTAACGGCATTACCATCACTACATTCCCCATCAGCAACATCCTGGCGGTCACCATTGATCAGGAACTCAACCGGACCACCCATGTGAATACAGTAGATGTGAGAATGGGCCTGGGAATACTGCAGTGAGTAACTCACCTCCTGGCTCCCAAAAGCCTATCCACCATATACAAGTCATAAGTCAAGAGTGTGATTGAATATTTGCTTGCTTAGAAGCTGAAGCTCCAACAAAACTCAAGTGGTTTGACAAAGGACAAAGCAGCATGCTTGACTGGTACCACATCCACCATCTTCAACGTTCAGTCCCTCCATCACTGACACACTACTTAGAGTCATACAAATCATAGAGATATACAGCATGGAAATAGAACGTTCGGTCCATCTCATCCATGCCGACCAGATAACCGAATTAAATCTAGTCCCATTTGCCAGAACTTGGCCCATTTCTCTCTAAACCCTTCTTTTTCATATACCCATCCAGATGCCTTTTAAGTGTTGTAATTGTACCAGCCTCCACCACTTCCTCTGGCAGTTCATTCCATACACACTCCACCTTCTGTGTGAAAAAGTTGCTCCCCTTAGTCCCTTTTAAATCATTGACCGCCCCGGGGAAATGACCTTGTCTATTAACCCTTTCCATGCCCCTCATGATTTTATAAACCTCTGTAAGGTCATCCCTCAGCCTCCGACGCTCCAGAGAAAATAGCCCCAGCCTATTCAGCCTCTTCCTATAGCTCAAACCCTCCAACCCTGGCAACATCCTTGTAAATCTTTTCTGAACCCTTTCAAGTTTCACAACATCCTTCCTATAGCAGGGAGACCAGAATTGCAAGTAGAATTCCAACAGTGGTCCAACAATGCCCTGTACAGCCGCAACATGACCTCCCAACTCCTTTACTCAATGCACTGACCAATAAAGGCAAGCGTACCAAATGCCTTCTTCACAATCCTATCTACCTGCGACTCTACTTTCAAGAAACTATGAATCTGCACTCCAAGGTCTCCTTGTTCAGCAACACTCCCCAGGACCTTGCCATTAAGTATATAAGTGCTGACCAGTTCTCAAAGTCCTCCTTACTGACCCATACATTTCAGGGTTTTATGCCATTTTTGAGATTTATGCCATTTTTGAGATTACATCTGGTATACCCAAGTCATGAATATCTATCAAAAGGCACAGTGGCTTAGTGGTTAGCACTGCTGCCTACCAGCGGCAGGGACCTGGGTTCAATTCAACCCTCAGGCGACTGTCTGTGTGGAATTTGCACATTCTCCCTGTGTCTGCATCAGTTTCCCCCAGGTGGTCAGGTTTCCTCCTGCAGTCCAAAGATATACAAGTTAGGTAGATTGGCCATACTAAATTGTCCAGGGATGTACAGACTAGGTGGATTGGCCATGGGAAATGCAGATATTGGGTAGGTCTGGGTGGAATATTCTTCAGAAGGTCAGTGTGGAATGGGCCACACTGTAGGGATTCTTTTACTAAAAAAAAAAATCAATGGTCCTCATAATGACCCTGGTCACACCACTCCACACAACGCCCTTCAGTCTGAGAAACAAACCCAACTAAACTGCTGCATTGTCAGGCACACCTGCCAATGAATATATCCCAGCTACATTTGTGTTATCACTCTAAGTTGGTATCAAACAAGTGAATTACTTACTTCCTACAATGTCAAATCCTTCAGCTTAAAAAACTGCATCTCACTTTTTACTTGTCTTGGAAACAGTGGGCAACAGACAGTGTCTTTGCATCTTTCCGTATGTTGCACTTTTATAAAGAAACTGGACAGTTCCTTTGTGACAGACTCAAAATGAGGAATAAACTGCAATAAAATGTATGTGTTCAAAGGGGTAACAGATGTGGCCAGTGACAGATAGCTGTGTCTGCTCACATGATAGTCAGAATATTGCACATCATCTTTTTTTAAGGTTAATAGAGCAGCCTGTGAGTAATAGATCTGCTTTCTGCACGTTACAGAATTTTGTCAAGAACAATGATGTTAAAAAAAGGATATGTATTTAACGCCTGAGTAGAATCCAAATCACATGGTGAGCTCATTCCAGGCCTTAGTGCTTGACTGTGTGTTTGGTTTTCTGAAACATCAAATTATAAATTCCCCTCAACAAGTTGCATCCTGAAATCAGATGACTGTATTTGATGACTTGAATCACAATTTCTGAGAATGATCTAATTGCATTTGTATAACAATCGTAACTTGTACCATCCTGATGTACGGTCACCGTACTACATACATTATGTCACCATAAAACGACAGCCATGATCACCACAAACATATAGTCAATGATCTTACATACAAGATCATCATTGACAAACATTACTTTCCCTGATCTCAGGTTTTCTGTTTTCTCAATCCCTTCAATTAGAACTGTCTCTGTTCCTGGTTCCCATAGAAACCTGAATCTTGATGAGGGGTGATTCTAAAACAGGGCCTGCATTCCAGATGATTAGACATTCAACTGGGTAGATTGGAGAAGTTGGGCTGTTGTCCTCAGAAAAGAGATTCAATGGAGGTGTTCAAAATCACGACATGCCAAGACAAAAGTAATTGTACAAAAGTAATAGACTCCGAATGAGAGGGCCCTGTTTTAGGCGACAGTCTGGCCTACACATGACTCCAGACCCACAGTGCTGTAGTCAATCCTTAACTGTGTTAAGGCCACTTCTAGTTATTTTGGAATGTGAACTGAAACTGGAAAAAATACATAGCTTTCAAAAATAAAAGCGCACGGCAGACAACAACAATTTTGGGATATTAGATCCAGTCAATTTGGTCAGACTGCAGTTTAAGACATGCTGCGTGAATGCAACGCAAACTGAAACCTCCAGGAACCAACTGCAACATCATCGCTCCATCCCCTTTCAATGTACAGTTTACTCTCAACTCTCTGTCGGAAGAGCAGGAGAATCTACAGTCACAGACACTTAAAGAAGAACCAAAATATAAAGGAAAGGGAAGACCCTGGGCCCAACCGATCAACCAATGAAGTAAAGACTATCCATTGCTTTGCAGACAACATTGTGTCAGCATTGATAGAAATCAAAAGGATTGTGAGAATACTCTGTTCTACATTTGTGGCCTGGACAGACGATACAGAACTATGTTTTCCCTGATTGTATTTTTCCCTAGTCAGAGGATTTGTGTTAAATTGTTTGTCTTTTGTTTCATTCTTGAGTGAGTGTGTAATTGGGGTAAAAAGACTATAGATTAAGTTTATTAGTTGTCGTTTAGTAACTAATAATCATCTTCATTGTCATTTTTTTTAATGTTTGAATAAAGTACTCACCGTGTTCATTACCAAAACTGTTGAGTGTCACCAAAAGAACTGCGGATGCTGTAAATCAGGAACAAAAACAAAGTTGCTGGAAAAGCTCAATAGGTCTGGCAGCATCTGTGGAGTTCTGAAGAAGGGTCACCGGACCGGAAACATTTACTCTGTTTTCTCCTCCAAAGATGCTGCCAGACTTACTGAGCTTTTCCAGCAACTTTGTTTTTGCTCCTGTTGAGTGTCACCTTTAGATTCTGAATTGCAGTTAGTCAGTCAGGTAAATGGATTTTCATGGTCTAATGGATTCAGACACATTTGTCACAGCTTGTGGAATAGTGCGGCTCAATTATCAGCATACTCTTCCCAATTGGGTCATGATAACTGCTTTCCGAAATGGCCTAACAGTCCACTCAGATCAAGGGCAATTAAAGGTGGGCAATAGGTGCTGGCCTTGTCAGTGACATCCAAATTTTTTTCCAGTGCCAAAAATCATACCTTTGCACATACTTGGCCTGTAGTTTGAAATCTCTCTTTTCAGCTTTAAAATGCTACATTCAACTCAAAACTGCATGTTTTACTATACCGCAAGTTGGTGGTGCATAGTGACAGAGGCTGTGTTGTGAAGAAGATGTGTGGGATTGTAAGACATAGAGAACAGTACAAATGGCTTGGCCACTGCTGAACAGAAATGAATCCATCAGCAAACAGGGATGAAGTGTGAAGCTGGTTTTAAGCTAAAAGTCATTTGCTATCTTGACAAATAACTATAATGCAGAGAGGGGATTCACCGTTACTGAAAAACTGGTATAAGCACGAAAGAAGCAGGAATTTGCCCTGAAGAAGATAACCTAGATATCCAAACTTGCCATGAAAACAGGGACAAGCCACTGGCCTAAAACTGAGAAAGACATTTCAGAACAGGTCCTCAAAAATTGTCATCAGGAAGTCACTTAAATAGGCCAAGTCCAACAGTGAGTCCAGTAAAGGTTTTAGCCCAAAGCTAATTGGAGTAGCTGCTTTATGAAGTAAGAAGAATAAAGCACTGTGACAGAAGATGAAGAATTCTCAGAGACTACCAAGACACCTCAAGAACAAAATGATACATTCCAGCAAACAGTCATCAGACAGCAGCAAAAGCACAAGTTCCCAAGAAGACTTCTTGGCAACATGGCTGAAAGATCCCTGAATTTTGATATACCCAGCAACTGAACTGGAGAGAGGAAAGGCTCAGAACAGTTCTGGTGAAGATGGTCTTTTTGAACATGAGAAGACAAGATTCATAGTGCTGCCAGCCTGCAAGGCCAACATAACAGAATTAAAACCTATGGCAGTTTCTGAATATAAAACCATGCTGAAAGTCAAGTGCCCTGTAGCAGTCTTTGTGCATGACAATGGTTACATGAATGAGGTGCTTGTGTGAGAAATAGCGCAATGAAGATTGACCAAATAAATCCTGGGACGAAGGGATTGTCCTGTGGGAAGGCACTGAGGCGACAGTAGAATTCCCTAGAATCTGTAAGGATGAGGAGTGATCTCATTAAAACACACAGAATTCTTAAGAGACTTAGGAAGGTCAAAGTCAGGTGGCTATTTCAATAGGCTGAGGAGTCCAGCATGTATGGTCACAGTTTCAGAACAAGAGTTGGCCAGATGGGATTGGAAATGAGGAAAATTTTCTTTACTCAAATCTTTCGGAACTGTTGGAATTTCAGAATTCAGACGCACAGTCACTGAGTATATTTAAGTGAGAGACAGGTTGATTCTTAAATGCTTAGTGAATTAAGGGTTATAAGGATAATAGGAGAAGATGGAGTGTTGAGGCCAAGAATCAGCCATGATTTTGTTGAATTATAGAGCAGGTTCGAAGGGTCTAATGGCTTATTCCTGCTCCATGGGTTAAGATTGACATTGGCTGACCAGCATTCATGGCCCATTCCTAATTGCCTTGAGAAGGTGCTAATGAACCATCTTCTTGAAACACTTCAGTCCATATGATGGATGTATATCCACAGTGCTGTTAGGGAGTAATTTCGAGGATTTTCACCTTTCAACATTGAAGGAACTGTGACATAGTTTCAAGTCAGGACAGTGAGTGAATTGAAGCGGAACTTTCTGATGCAGGTAGTTCTCCTATAACGCAATAGTTGTGTTTTTGTGTAACCTCGCGCTATAGAAAATCACCATAGAAAATCTCATTTTAGGGGAATGGCTACAGCAAATTGTTATACCTGTACAGCAGAAAGTTTGTTGCATCCAAACAGCGTTCACTATTCATTAATTGCATTACTGCCAATTCGCATTAATGAATGAGCATTATAGCAGAACTACCTATGGTGGTTTTCCCACATCTGCTGCCATTGTTCCTCCAGGTAGTAGAGCTGCTGATTTAGATGGTGTTGTTGAAGCTGTTGAGTTGCTGTGCCTGTGAGGAGGTGAATGTTTAAAGCAGTGGAGAGGGCACCAATCTAGTTGGCTGCTTTGTCATGCTTGGTCCTGAGATTCTTGAGTGAATAGATTAGAGTTCTAATCAGAGTCACAATCTGAGTTTGCTGGACTGTGTGTCTATGTGTGTGTCAGTGTGAGTGTGTGTGTCTATATCTGTATCTCCGTGTGTATCTGAGTGTATGTGAGTGCGTGTGTGTGTGTGTGTGCCAGTGTGTGTGCCAGTGTGTGTGTGTGTGTGTGTTTGTGTGTGCGTTATCTGTCACCACTCATCGCCTAACTTCTCACAAGAAGAATAATCATCTGGGTAACAATAGAGATATACGCCAACACTAAGGCAGGAGGGGAGAAAAACCGGAAACAGCAGAAGACAGTACCTATTCCTAGTCACAACGGCATGCTCAGTTTGGTATGTTTAAGTCCAATTAAAATCTTAAATAGAATATCACCTGGATTTCTGTGTACTCCCAATTTCAAGGAAGCGTGAAAGTCACTTTGAACCATTCTGTTGATCAAGTTTTAACTAAATAATACTTGTAAGTGTGTGACACATCATATCTTCCTGACCCAGAGGGGGTCTGTTAAGACAAGAAGCCAAGGGGAATGTCCACCAAAAGGTGGTGAAGAGAAATGAGAAAGAAGTTGAGCCGTGAAGGAAGTAACATTCCAGTATCGATGTCTCTATGTATTGTTGCACAGATGCAACTATGGGCTACTAAATAATTCCAACAGTCTCAGCAAAATCACGATTTAATGGCTGAGACCGATTTCAATCCACTTCAAATTACGTGAAACATCAATTAAGAGATGTTGCCATGTAGAATAGAAGCAGTTTCTACTGCAATTAAAGCCAGATTTCCCTTTCTGCTTTAATGCCTCTGTCTCAATCTCTTCATTGATTCTTCACCAACATCAAGGCAAAAAAAAAATGACAAAGCTGATAGAGGCAATCCACTGAATTGTTTCAATGTGTATACAATGTGTTACTTATCAATCTTTCTCCATGTGTACTCAAATTGTCCACCATTTAAACAGCAGTAAATAACCCCAAAATGAGCCAGTCTGTTGTTGCAGCACTCTGCTTAATTCTTCCATTTAGGTTGCAGACTTAATGTCAATCCTTTGGAGGTCTCTGAAAGCAGAGTGGTTCAAGTCTCGTTCAGTAAAGCTCTATTCCAGCTTAAGTTTAAAATGTGCCAGTCAATAGAAACCCATTCCATTTAACCGTCAAATACAAAATAATCTTCTTTACCATCCCTCATAATTACCATATAAGAGCTCCTGCAGAACAGAACCACTTTCATTTCTCTCTTCATAGTATTACGTACATAGTTTCAGTTAAAGATGCTTTATAAGTTGTGTCACGACTTAACTGGAAAGATTGTACTAATAATCGAGCCTTACTGTTTCACAGACGGTCACAAAGTGTGCAAAAACCCAATTCAACCACCAAAAGAACCAATTTGCCGGACAGACTGCAATTCAGAACAAAATCAATTCACACCAGGCTTCATCATCAGCACACTTCACTTTAATGAATGGCAGAAAAAAGAAAGGATTATGAATCTACAGCTATATTACTTAAACTGCACCTCTTTTATAACCCCAAAATACACATGCAAGAGACAAGAGACAGATGGATTGACACAGGTACTATGCGTGGAGAAAAAAACATAGGCAGGAAAATTCTAAAGATCCTATGTCAAGGGGAGGTTAAATTATCTGTCACAACACTTTCTGATTTAAATGAAGATGCCAAACTGTTGTCTGGAAAGCAGTGGTTGTTCTTCACTTCAATACTTGATCTGGCGAACCTATATTTTTCCTTGCTAGAATTCCTTCTGAGTTTTTCTGTCTTTTCACTTGAAGAGAGATCTGGGGCAGAAAGAGATCCTTTCAGCTCACAGGCTCTGGAGGTCTCCAGCTTCCCTCGCACTCAGAGCTTTGTAACAAACTGCAGCTCAATCAATTAGAATTTCCTTAACCCAAAGATTCTTGGAGATACTGTCTCAGTGTCCCCTCACACTGCTTTGAAAGGCAACACTGCCTTGTGTAGCTAAAAGTGCACAAAACTTGATTTTTCTAAGGTGCAAAGCTCTCCTGTTTTTTCAGCTTTATAGATGAACAAGGCACATGTTAGGAGTGCAATGAAATACTGTGAACTTGTCTGGTTGGGTGCAGCTCCAACAACACTCAAGAAGCTTGGTACCATCCAGGACAAAGCAGCCCACTTGATTGGCACCATATTCACTCCTTCTAAACACTCATTCCCTCTCCCACCGATGCCCAGTGACAGCAGTGTGTACCATCAACAAGATGCACAGTGATAATACACCAAGACTCATTCAATAGCGCCTTCCAAATGTTATAGACTAAATCTCGCCCCCTTAAAATATTGTAAGAAGGTAGCCTAAACTCTTTTTTTTTCTTATTTTAAAGGCAAATGTAATGTGTCTATTCCTGATGCAATGCAACTGGTCAAACTACTTGATGTAAAGCAAAACACAATTTATTTAAACACTGTAGTTAAAACACAAGTGAGGAAAGAGGAATTTAGAATAACAAGTCTATTGGAAACTTACCAGAATAATAGATACAGTACCTATTACCAATTAACTGTTCCAATATAGTAACATTCCATAAACACACCCCTTGGCAAAAAGGAAAATTCAGACACAGATTCTCACATGCAGTTCTCCAATCCAGGAGGAAAACATCAAGAGAAAATTCAGAGAGAATAGTAGCCAGGAGACATTCAATGAAGCTTCCAACTCTTTTGAGACCCCAATAACTTCTGATGCTACTCAGAAATCCTGATCTGTGAGAGCTGGCCACACCCATTAAGGCTGCATTAACAAAACTCAAGATCTCCCAAGCTGTTTACACAAGTGGTCTTAACTAACCAGCTCGGTACTTCTGCTTTACAACCTCTCTTCAAAATCAAAAACAAAACAGGGCAAAATAACCTTTTAAAGTGACAGCACTGTCACACAAACTTCTCCCACCAAGATGAACAAAGGCAGCAGGTGCACTGGAACACCACACTTGCAAGTTCCCCTTTGCGCCAGACAACGTTCTGAGGTGGAACGATATCTCCGTTTCTTTACTACCACTGGGTCAAAATCCTGGAATTCCTAACTGCAACGTCAGTATTCCCACACCACACAGATAGTATTAGTTCAAGAAAGCGGTTTGCCACCACTTTCTCCAGGGCAATTAGGGCCAAAGAACAAATGATGGCCCAAACAATGATGCTCACATCCCATGATAGAACATTAAAGTTTCTACTGCATTTATTTATGGCTAGCTTATATTTAGAGCAGTTAGTTTCAACTGCCCACACAACACTCTTGTACTAAACTCAACTTATATGGAAGCAAAGTGAAATTATCACCTGGTGCTTATCATTCTGTAACTGAGCATCTAACCTCAATCCAGGAACCAGTTCATTTTCTTTCACTCCAACTGACTTTGTTTCTGGGACAGTTTTACTACTACCAGGAACCAGGCATGAAAATTTACCACAGTACATTTGAATAGTCAAAAAGAAAAGGTGTCTCCATTAGCTTGAGACTGATGTTGCTAAGAACCAGTATTCCGTATGTCTAGAATGTTGTACTGTGTTACATCACACAATGATGGGGATATCATTGCATTCCAGTGTAAAGCACTGTAAAAGAAACTTCTGCATCTACGCTACAGCTCTACCTGCTCCCTATACCATAGGCAGTACTGGTTAGTACTGCTGCCTCACAGCTCCAGAGACCTGAGTTCAATTCCACCCTCGGGCGACTGTGTGGAGTTTGTACATTCTCCCCGTGTCTGCGTGGGTTTGTTCCAGATGCTCCAGTTTCCTCCCACTGTCCAAAGATATGCAGATTAGGTGGATTGACCATGCAAAATGTTGGCCCACAGTGTCCAAGGATGTGCAGGTTAGGTGGGTTAGTCATGGTAAAAATTCCCTGTGAGGTTACAGAGGTAGGATGCTCTTCAGAGGGTTAGTACAGACTCAATGGGTTAAGTGGCCATTTCTACACTGTTGGAATTCTATACATAATGCAGTTGTAGCAGCATTCCTGCAGTTTCAGTAAAATCTAATTGGGGCTCCCCTGACTTGCTTCAAAGATGATGATTAATGTCTTTTTAAACATTTATTCCAGAAGAAGCACAGTGAACAGACCAGGTCCAATTTAGGAAACACCAGTTTGGTAACGATGTGAAGCTATGTAGATGTAATTTGTGAAAATAATCCCCAAGACCTGAACATTTGCTCATGCTAAGAAAGACTCAAGATGATGGGACACTTGTTCACTGGCAAAGAAGGTTAAGAGCGTAAAACAGTGATTGAAATTGTAAGAGATTCTGATTGGACAGCTTGAATAAAAACATTTTCACTTGGTGAACTGGTACAGTCAGGACACAACTTTAAGACTATCCTACTAGGGATGAAAGGACAGGTTTAGAGATTATTCTTTATGTAGAGTATTAACGGGATAAGGAAAGCTGGACTAAAATAGAAAACAGGGCTTACATTAGCCTTTAAAAAAAACTTTTTTATAACTACGAGGAAGACAGGACAGTTGAATGGATCTAAATGAACATCTCTTTCAGACAATCAGCGGAAATATGATGGGCAATTGGACTCTATCTGTGAAATATCATGACACAATACCAGCTTAAATTCCAAGGAGTTTCTAAAAAATATATGTTTTATAGAGAGGTCAATGTTCAGGTTTTAGGAACTTTGAATTAATCCAGCAGATTACTGAAAACTGATGTTAAACTTCACTATTTTGTTCATGTCATCAAATTGTCAATTTTGAACACTGAATTCAGCCAATCTCTGAAATCACATTTGGCAATGTTTTATGATTAAGAATGGATTCTCCCCTTTTAAAAAAACCATTGAAAAGAACGTTTTGCTGTAATTCACTTTAAAAGACATTCCAAGAAATTACGTGATCTAAATTCTTCCTTGGCTATGAAATGGAATGGTAGTATTTCCAATGCTATCAGTTTAACCACATTCTCAGCTGGAGCTAAGATATTCCAGCAACCTGCATGGTCATGATTTTAACACTGTAATCATCAGTGAATGTGCAACATCTCAGACATGTAAATAAATGCACGTAAAATTGCAACCTTAGCTTCAACTGAACCTGTTACAACACCTGGGTTTTACAGTCTATCCTGTAAACACCTTCATAATTTTATGTAATTTAAATAGTGATGCACATTATTATAAAATGTGGTCCCATTAAACTGATAATCGCGCTGTTAGTACAAAAATAAGATAGAAAATAAGAGTTAACCTTCAGCTTATGATTCAAAATGGAAATAAAATTAGGTGTGAAAGAGAGCAGACTGCAACTTCAAAATCACCAAGGCAATGGAATCAGTTTCAATATACCAACAAGTTAATCACCCAATATCAATTCCAAAGAAAAAGCATGCTTCCTGCAGCGACAGTGCACTCACATTCATTTCGAGTCCTTCTAAGAGTGAATTTAATTTACTTTATACTACATTATGTGCTCAACTGCAAACCTTTTCGCAATTCATAATGTAGCACAGGCAAATCTGCTTCAGCAGCAAAAGCAAGCACTTCATGAGGCAGCGTGTAACAAGTTTGATACTTCAAGGTCTTAATAAGTTCTTGGATCAAACAGAATCTTTTCCAGGCAGACAGCAGGCATGACAGAGTGGAGCGATAGTGGCTTCAGTCCTCTTCCTCCTAATGGGGCATGTCACTATGGGGGTGGCACAGTGGCTCAGTGGTTAGCACAGTGCCAGGAACCCAAGTTCAATTCTACCCTTGGGTGACTGTCAGTGTGGAGTTTATACATCCTGCTCCCTCCCACCCCCACCCCCATGCCTGTGTGGGTTTCTTTCTGGTGCTCTGGTTTACTCCCACAGTCCAAAGATGTGCAGGTTAGGTGGATTGGCCATGCTAAATTGTCTATAATGTCCAGGGATGTACAGATAAGGTGGGTTATCGGTGGAGGGGGGGGGGAGGTGTTGGTCTGGGTGGGATGTTCTGATTGCCGTTGTGGACTTGTTGGGCCAAAGGGTCTGTTTCCATGCTGTAGGGATTTATGATCTTAGTTGCACAGTTGTGAACACACTGGCCGTTTAATCTTCCTCACATTAATGTGGATGGAGCATCTCTTGAATCCGTCCTGGGGTGACAATGACGATTCAGTCCAGTGTAGAAAAATTCAGCACTGCTTCTGTGAGATGTTCAGAATGCAGCTGGCTGGACTCTCCTAGTTTTTGAACATCTCTTTGGTTTACTCTGCCTTAATCATGTTGACGCACAGCTCAAGTCAACAGTTTGCTCTCAAATACTTCTCAAAATAAATATTTACCTCTCCAACATGAACTCAATTGGCTACACAGCCTCCTTTGGTGCCTTAATGACTGTTACTGTGTACAGTTTGCTTCCCTATTGAGATGGATGTGTTCTGTCAGATAATTCTGTCTCACTTTATCTCTATCCCCTTACACTGCTTCAGGTTACAGTTGATCTCTGTATCTTGCCCCCTCTTCAGGGACTGTCTGTCTTTTTCTCTCAGATTTCTCTGCCCTATCTTTTCAACTGGCTGCTGTGTCACAGTGGGATCAGACCAGGAGCGCCTACTGATCAATAAAGGCCACCTTTGGGCAGAGATGGTGGCAGAAATACGCAATTCAGTGGCTCCCATCCTACGGCCTAATCAAAAATATTGGGATCAAGACTCCTGACATCCCCCCTCTAATGCCATCAAAACCCTGAGCCTTACCTCGGGTTCGAGATAAGTAGAAGACTCCATTTATCTAAACCAAAGAGGGCATGGTGCTGGTGGACTGGCCCATTAATATGGTCTAGTCACCTCCTCCCCTGGCCCACCCCCACAAGTAAAATCAACTTGAAATTCTCAGAGACTGAAGAACAGTTGGAAGGAGGGCACAGACTATCGAATAAAAGGGGACACTTTATTCCTTGTACCTTCAGCTCTTCCAACCCGAGAGGAGCCCATCTGCAGGTTCACAGCAGTCTTCTCCCTCCCAATGTCCTTTTGTCTGGATATCTTCCAGCTCAAGAAAATGAGGTAGAGTGGCCTCCATTGCATTTCCATTGGAACACACTATGTTGCATTACAGCTGCTGTGCAGAAGCACTGCAAATCCCACAGCAACAGAAAGGGGACTCGGAGCTGGTGAGACAAGCAATCACCCTTATTTTCTGTCCTCAGGGGGCGGGTAATTACAGTTTCCTGATGGTACTGGGCAGGAAAATCGTTCTTATTTTTTTCTTGTGATTCATATGCTCTCAGTTTACTCTTTATTTTTACTGTGCTTTTAAGTTATACAGTCATAGAGTCATACAGCATAGAAACAAGCCCTTTGGTCCAACCAGTCCATGCCGACCATAATCCAAACTAAACTTGTCCCACCTGCTTGGCCCATATCCCTCCAAACATTTCCTATTCGTGTACTTATCCAAATGTCTTTTAAACATTGTAACTGTACCCACATCTACCACTTCCTCCGGCAGCTCATTCTACACGAACCACTCTCTGTGTTAAAAAATTGCCCTTTGTGTCTTTTTTAAATCTTTCTTCTCTCTTGCCTTAGGTATCCTTCACTTCCTAAATTGATGGGCTCACTTTACTGCTTCTTGGGATGATAGGGTTTTCTTACAAGGAGGGGTTGGGTCCTATACTCACTGCAGCTTAGAAGAAATGAGAGGTGATCTTGTCAATATGTATAAGACCCTGAGGGGACTTGACAGGGTGGATGCTGACAGCTAGGGAACACGGTTTAAAAGTAAGGTATCTCCCATTTAAGATTGAGTTGGGGAAGGTTTTTTCTTCATCTCAGAGGTTTGATAGTCTGTGGAATTTTCTTGCCTGGACTGGAATGGTAGATTGGTCATTGAAGATGATGAAGACTGAGTTAGATTTTTCATCAATATGGGACTCAAGGGCAGACTGTGAAGTGGAGCTGAGCTTACCATTAGATGATCCCTGATCTTATCCCAATTGGGGAGAAATCATTGCACAGCACAGAAACAGGCTCTTCGGTTCAACTCGTCCGTGCTGACCAGATATCCTAAATTAACCAAGTCCCATTTGCTAGTATTTGGCCCATATCCCCCTAAACACTTCCTATTCAGGTACCCACGCAGGTGCCTTTTAAATAGTGTAACTGTACCGGCCTCCACCACTTCCTCTGGCAACTCATTCCATACATGCACCACCCTCTGCATGAAAGAGTTACCCCTTAGGTCCCTTTTAAATCTTTCCGCTCTCACTTTAAACGTATGCCCTCCAGTTATGGACTCCCCTACCCTGGGGAAATTACCTTGACTATTCACCCTATCCATGCCCCTCATGAGTTTATAAACTTCTATAAGGTCACCACTCAGCCTCCGATGCTCCAGAGAAATTAGCCCAAACCTTCCAACCCTGGCAACATTCTTGTAAGTCTTTTCTGAACATTTTCAAGTTTCACAATATCCTTCCTATAGCGGGGAGAACATAATTGCATGCAATATTCCAAAAGTGGCCTAACCAATGTCCCAGCTGCAACATGACCTCCCAACTTTTATTCTTAATGCACTGACCAATAAAGGCAAGCATATCAAATGCCTTTTTCACTATTCTATCTACCCGGGATTCTACTTTCAAGGAACTATGAACCTGTACTCCATAGTCTGTCTCTCCCTACGGCCTGACCATTAAGTGTGTAAGTCCTGCCCTGACTTGCCTTTCCAAAATGCAGCAGCTCACATTTATCTAAATTAAACTCCATCAGCCACTCCTCAGACCATCGGCCTATCTGATCAAGGTCCTGTTGTACTATGAAATAACCTTCTTTGCCATTCCCCACTCCAACACCTCACCCTTAACGTGCTATGAGTGAGCCTTATTTACAGGAAGTTGCACAATGACAGAGAAAACACAATGTAAACATCACCACATCACCAATTTTGGTGTCATCTGCAAACATACTATCCATACCTCTTATGTTCACATTCACATCATTTTTATATAAATGACAAAAAGCAGTGGACCCGGCACCGATCCTTGCGGCACACCCCTGGTCACAGGCCTCTAGTCTGAAAAGTAACCCTCTGTGTCCTTCCTTCAAGCCAGTTCTGTATCCAAACCGTTGGCCCCTTCTATGAATTCTTATGATCTTGAGAAAAGGTCATTTTGTGGACTGATAATCAGAACACTAAAATACCATTCACATTATCTCTCAAAGATTTGCAACATGCAAACATTATTGTGGTGTAATTGTTCCAGTACTGGAGTAAGAACCCAGAGTTCATGAGTTCAAACTCTACCACGACAAGTTGTAAAAGTGAAGAAAAACTCCAACCTATCCCCATTAGCTGGTTGACTCTTAATGTTCTCAAGGTATTGAGGATTGGGCAAGATATGTTGCTGAGCTGGTGTCACCACATCCCACACACAAATCATTTTGTAAAAGCTACACAACCACAGGTAATTTCACTGACAGAAAGTGGATAAGCAACTGCTGTCAGGGTGTAACAATGACAATTTTAATTATGAAATTCTAAGAAAGAAACATGACAAGTAAGATTTGGTTCTTAGTCTGGAGTGGGTATGAGGCTTTGCAGTGACATATTATCAGGTACTCAAGCCAAGGGAGCTGAACACACAGATTACTGGTCAATAGTTGGCATTATCTCACTCATTTGATAATGAAACAGAATTTGTGGCAGCAAATAGTTCCCTGATAGTCCAGTGACAAAGGTGACCCCTTATAGTTGGCTGTTTCCATTCTATTCAACAAATGACTACGTTCAATTAGGTTTCTGTTACTCAAGTATTATCATTTCAGATGTTGAAATTCAAACTGTAATTTAAAGGAACTAACATGTTTACATTGTGTTTTCTCTGTCATTGTGCAACTTCCTGTAAATAAGGCTCACTCATAGCACATTAAGGGTGAGGTGTTGGGGTGGGGAATTTGCTGCACTATTTCTCTTTGGCAATCCTGGACTTCTGTTTCTGATGGAATTTCCAACTCCAGGTCAATGTCAAAGACACAACAAAAACGGCAAGAACAAAACAAAGGCCAACAACTTGCATTTATATAGTCCCTTAAATACAACAAAACATTCCAAGACATTTGACAGAAGGGTACTTGCTCATGGCCTCACTAAAAAGTAGGATAATCAGAAATCGGGCCTAGTTTTCTGCCTTAATTTCTGACTCTACCAATGATATCATACCTGTTCACTCACTTTCTATTGAAAATGGGAGTTGGTACCACTGACATCACCACTGCCACAATTCTCTGCTCCTCTCAGCACCCAGCTTGCCACTCTCCACCCTATTCTTCATTCTCCTCCGATGTAGTTGCCTGGATCAAACAGTATTGCCTATATGATATTGTCTGAGTTCTGCCTGCTATCTTAGCTAATGTATTATACTATACAAGAATTGGGTTACTGTCGAAACAGATGTCTTGAAATTTCTTAACAACACTAACTAATTACCCTGTAATAAAATGACAGATTCATATACAGCCTTGGTCCTTACTGTTGTTACTGTACATCACATACAGATTAACTGACTGTGATTGAAAACACTGAACTGACTGAGTCACGGAGGGTGAGGTGGATACCTTTACACCAGAATGTAATATGTCATGATACTATGTAACAGTCTTAAAGGTACACTTCCTGTCTGGTGTCATACCTATGCACTGACAGCCCACTGTCCCCATTCTCCACTCCACTCACCTCTTGGCAAGCTTCTTGGCGTAGGGAGTGGGGTATATAATGAAGGGATCCAGGCTCTTCCTGTGAGCTCCTTTGCTTTCACACATTTCATGAATGGGAGTTCTTTTTTTAAATTATTGAGGCACGTTTATTGAAGTTCCCAATGCAGGGTGCCTGATATAGGAAGGAAGCTTCTCTGGTGAGTCTGGGTTGAATGCAAGGAACATTTTCAGATGCAGGCAACTACCTACAGCATCGTAGTGATGTCAGTGTCGTTGTGGCAGCTTGGGCAGTGAGGGTCCAGGTCAGTGCCCTGCCACTGGGGTGGAACCAAATGCAGCCTGTACAAATATAATTCATTCACATTTTTTATATCAATGGGAGGTCCAATCTTCAGCAAATTTACCAGCGAAATTTGCAGAGGAAAGTCCTTCAAATTGCAGAAACCTGGCAGTCACCGTGTTGCCTGCTGATTGGGGGTGGTGTGGTGGTGAGAAGGTATTTGCTTATATCCTGCCATCTCCATGGTTGCAAACCAGCACAAGTCCTGAGGAAGACAAATTGTACAAAAAGGCACAACAGTGGCAGAGGAGCTGAAAAGAGGTATCAGTGTTTAGCTCAGAGATAGTAAGAACTGCTGATGCTGGAGTCAGAAATAACACCGTGTGGAGCTGGATGAACACAGCAGGCCAGGCGGCATCAGAGGAGCAGGAAAGTTTACGTTTCGGGTCTAGACCCTTCTTCAGAAAGACCCTTCTTTCCTGAAGAAGGGTCCCAACCCAAAACGTCAATTTCCTGCTCCTCTGATGCCACCTGGCCTGCTGTGTTCCTCCAGCTCCACAATGTTGTCACTGTTTAGCTTTGTTCCTTGAAAGGAATGATGAATCACATGGTGCTGTGAACAAGGCAGAGATGGTTAAATCTGAGGCTGAAACAGTCCTTTGAGAGATAGCTGCTGTGTACAAGCAATTAAGCAAATATACACAATACTGGACTGCTTCGACAGACATTTCAATCAAGTTCGTCCGGCACAAGCCATCTTTAATAAATCCATCCTTGATTAACTCATGCCTTTCCAAGTTAAAGGAAGCAGAAGTGACACAAAAGGGATCATGGTCACTTATTGAGAAAGAAGCTGAGTACTTTCAGCAAATGACATAAATTGATGTTCCCTTTAAGATCTGGTATTCTTGCGATTCTGATCTGATGAGTGCAAAATGAAAAGCTCTTACAGCGTGTGCCTTTACTCAGCAATGCAAAAGGAGCTATTTTCTGATAGGGTTTCTGATGCAAAGCCAATGACTTGAAATGTTATTTTTTTCTTCCAGCACAGACATTGTTTGGCCTGTTGAGAATTTCCAGAACCCACTGTATTTATTTGAGTGCATCCACAATCTGCTCCATAAGTGTGCTGGGCCAATCCTCAATGTTGCTATCAAGATATAAATAGCAATAAACTTGTGGGGGAAATACAAAACTAGGGGGTTTTTCTTAAAAATCAAAAATACATCCAATTGGCAATTCAGGTGAAACATCTTTAGCCAGAGAAAGGCCTGCATTTATATACTGCTTTCCATGACCATTGGCTGTCTCAAAGTGGCTTACAACCAATGAAGTGCTTTTCCTTGATGAGTTTTAATTTGGAAAGCACGGCAGCCAATGTGTGTAGAGAAAGCACCCGGAACTATCGGTCTAATAATGATGAGAACAACTTTATCTTGTTTGGTGCTGATTTCAGGGATAAGTTCTGGACACTGAGAGTAACATGCCTGCTCATCTTCAAGTAGTGGCATGGGATCTTTCACACCTGCCGGAGAGAGATGGATTTATATCTCATCCAACAAACAGCAACTCCAACAGAACAACTCTCCCTCAGTACTACACAGGGGCATCAGCTGTTAATTGTATGTTTAAGATTTGAATTAAAGCTTGATTCCATGGCTGGAAGCTTGTCCCATTGCCTTTAGTTAGTTTGGTGACGCAGGGGCATTTAATCCGGTGGGACATTAGTGCGCGACGGCCTTTCAAGGCTTCTGGCAATTGAGGCCCTTATTAAGCCAGTGATAGAATCATAGAATCCCTACAGTGTGGAAGCAGGCCATTCAGCCCATCGAATCTACACCAACCCTCTGAAGAGCATCTCACCCAGACCTGCCCACCCCCTACATAATCCTGAATTTCCCATGGCTAATCCACCCAGCCTACATGCTACAGGGAATTTTTTAGCATGGCTAATCTACCTAGCCTGCTCATTCTTGGACTGTGGGAGGAAACCGGAGCACCCAGTGGAAACCCACGCAGACACGGGGAGAACGTGCAAACTCCACACAGTCGCCCGATGTTAGAATCGAACCCAGGTCCCTGGCACTGTGAGACAGCAGTGCTAACTACTAAGTCACCATGCCAACCATGTGATGGGCAGGGACTCGCCACACAAGGAGTACAACAAATAAACTGTGCCCTGTGGTATTCCTGAAGAAAAAGGCAATGCTGGCTTACCGGACAGCAGCCATGCTCCCCATGATCTCCACAACAGTCCAACGCACAAATTTCTGACAGAATGGACAGAGAGCCACATATTTACCCACAGCTGAGAGTGGTTGAAGTGTGGGACTTGCTACCATGCAATGGAGCAGATGCAAACAATTTTGCTGCATTTCAGGAGAAACAGATGGAGTAAAGAATGGAAGGCTGTGTTGATTGGGTTAGATTGTGTAGACTGAAAGGAGTCTTGTATTGGGTACTAGCGTTGGCACAGAAAGCTGTGTCCAATGGCTTGGTTCTGTGCCATGTATTCTTTTTTAATGTGGACTAATACATTTTTCTCAAACTCTTGCAGAATTACCATGACAGGATGTATTACAAGTGCAAATAACACATTTCTGGCATAATTGCCATTCTAGAGAATCTGTACCTGCTGCAAAAGTTAGTGTGGCAATATTTGTTCACTTGGCTCATTACAGTAAGGCATTGTGATTTCATATTACACGGTTATTTGCCAGCACTGGTGGCAACAACAGCTTCACTGGCAGCTGTTTTGACACTATTACCATTTAAACAATTAGCATCCTCCCCTTCCCTGTAATATCCATCTGTTTTGTTAATGTGTTACATCACCGCAAAGCCTTCACTTTGAATGTGACACTAGGCTTCAGGGAAAATGTAAATGGATGATTTGGAGCACAAGTCGCCCTAATCCCAGTCTTTGTTAATAGATATAAAGGCACCATCGTCACTTTTCCGACAGTAGGACCAGGGCCTTCAGTGATGTGTTTAGTCACATGTCTACATGGCTCCTTTATTCCCATTAGCAAAGAGAATGGCATGGCTTTTCACAACTTCTACGCAGCACTGTGTTGGTTCTGGAAGCACAAAGTCGTCCGCCCAGTTTTTCTGCGCCATTGCTGTACCACAGAGAAAGCAGTAATTGATTTGAAGCGCAGCAAGATCCCACAAACAGCGATGAGGGGACCCACCAAGAGTTGGCAGTAGGTTTCTCTGCCCCTACTAGAATGTTTGCTGGTGTGATGGTAGGCCTGGCCAACGCTAGGTTCTTACCAACTCAGGATGCCTTCTTTCGGGTGATGCCGCACAAAGTCCTGCTTCTATCTGCCAACCTTCACCTCTTCACTCAAAGCGAGGTGAATCTTAGGAATTCTCTACTCCCTCGAGCGGTGGATGAAGAACAAAGAACGTTGCAGCACAGGAACAGACCCTTCGGCCCTCCAAGCCTGCGGCAACACATTTAAACAGCTGTTAAGAGATTTTTGACCATTAAGGTGCCAAAGGGCAGTTTCCATATTGTGGCAATAGGATGGGGAGGCAAGATGGTGGCTCATTTGTGAGGGTGTTTGAAATAACTCCACAGAAGGTTGTATTCCATCACCAATGTATTTACATGTGGAAAGCCTTTGACACTGGTCCAGCTCCCTCCGAGCCAGTTCTCAGACAGAACAGAACCTCTGACAATCCTGGTTTTACCTGTCAGCCAGGGCTCCCTGACTGGACCAGACCAATCAGGGAAGTCATCTTCAATGAGGTCCTCCTGGCTGACCTCATTCCAATCACTACAGTGTTGTTTGATAAAATGACCCAACTCCTGCTTCGATGTCTTATGGTTCCTTAACCTCCTCTCCTCACCTCAGCCAGGTCGTAGGAGGCAGGGAGGAAGAAATCAATGGAAGGGAGTGGTTCTTGAGTAAATGGTGGAGGTTCAGCCGATCATCTCCAGGAGATGGAAACAGAAGCCCAGCATGACAGAAACTGAAAATTTCCCTGTCTAGACACCAAAATGGCACAAGGATCTGTAGGTCAGCTTGTAACAGCTCATACCCCCACTGATCTGGCACTCTACAGGTCGACTTCCCCGTCCAGGCCTACAGTTATTATGGCCCTCAATAAGATGGTGGGATGGGAGCAGGTAATTATCTGTCTCTCTCCCCCATCCAACTTCTTGGTAGAATATTAAGGGAGTCAGAATCCTTCTAGTAGATTCTTCCACCTCTGCTCTGTCAAAGTGATGCTTCTAGCCCAGGTAGCAAAGTTGAAAACCCAGCCCATCATCTACCCAATAGGCAATAGTCATTACCACTTTAATCAAAGAAATTGAAATTTACAGCATGGAAGAAGGCCTTTCAGCCCACACTGTCTGCACCAGCCAATAAGGAGCCATCCAGCCTAATTCCACTCTCTGGTTCTTGGGCTGTAGTCTTCAAGTCATGTCATCTCAAGAGCGCATTGTACAACTTTTTAAATTTACAACTTTTTAAATGTGATGAAGATTTCTGCCTCTCTCACCTGTTAAGCAGTGAGTTCCAGACCCCCATCACCATCTTGATGAAAACATTTCCTCTCAAATCCCTTCTTAACTTCCTTGCCCTTTTTCCAAATCTATGCTTCAAACATGGGGAATGGGGCGTTCCTATCGACGCTATCCATACCCCACTAAACATGATTCGCTTCAATTTTATCTCCCCTCAGCCTCCTCAATTCCGACGGAAACAAACAAAGGCAACTATCCAATCTTTCCTCATTTCCCATTTTAGTTGACATCCTTGGAAATCTCCTCTCAACCCTCTCCAGTGCAATCATCTCTTTCCTATACACAAAAACTACAAAGGAAGAGCTGAATTTGACACAAACAGAGCTTTACAAGGGGCCCCCAGTTTACAAATGTCCAACTTATAAATTCTTGCACTAACAAACATAACCCTGTACAGGGGTGTATTATATTAATTTTAAAGATCTGACATATAAGTTATTCTTGCACTTTAAATGGCTATTTTATGTTGTCCTGCACTGTGTTCCGACTTGCCTACTAATTGACTGGCGAACAGAGTCCAGAACATGACGACTGCCTGTACGGTGTGATAATCAGACTGCTAGAAAACAAAGTTCATGGACCCTAGGTTGTATCGCTAATTTCTGTTTGCTTCTGCTTTTTAAAAAATAATCCTCCAATTTCTGTTTTCTATCTATATTGATATTGGAGCCAAAATCTGTCCAACTGACTCCAATTCTTTTGAAGAAAACAAATGATTTTTTTTACTCTCATTCCTTTCGCTAAATTGTTCAGTTTCATTTTCTCAGCTGTTCCTCATTGCTCCAGTATCTGTGTCTCCAGACTTAGGCCACCTGGGGTATCTATGATAACTGTTTGTCTCATAGTAAGTGTCACGGTTGATAATTTCTCTTCCTACAGACTTCACTTTCTAAGTGTCTGTTCCACGTATGTGTGAATGGTGCCAAGGGAGAATGAGTCTTACAGGTTGAGTGTAAAGGAATTGTTCAGCCTGGATTCCTAGCAAGGCAAAAAGCTCTTAAGTAACAGAGTTCAGCTGGTGTTACAGCAAAATGATTTTTGCTGTTAAAATGGGTAAATCGAGTTGGAGTGTAGATTGTAGTATCATGGGTATAATAACAGACTTGAAAGGAGATGTAGCATCCACCTTGAATCAAGAACTTGGGCAGACATACAATATAAAGGGTAGAATCAGACACTTTTGGAGATGTAGTATAAGAGGATAAGTTTGACTATGTGATATGTTAATGAGATAATCACAGGAAATTATACAATGTCATATGATTTTACTCTCGCAGTCTTGTGACAAGATTAGGAATAGTGAGATGTTTCTTAAATAAAGTTAATGTTCGTTTTCTTTACCTCAGCAGACTCTGTCTACATTCTTTTGTAGCACAATGAGATGAGGAGCATTGTACAGGTCAAGCAGCAGCTTACTGAACGATGGAGTAGATTTTAGGAGCTGAATGGCATACTCCTGCTGCTACGTTCTTACGAATTCTAAATTATGGCGTAAGAAATGAGTGCAAATAATTCCTTGGGAAAGGAGCAAAAGAGTGACTAATTACCCTCAAATGTAAGAAAGTAATATTAAAACTCTAATGGATGTTGCCGTTGGTAAACCGTCGGGACTAGATGACCTACACTTCAGAGTACAATGGAGGCAAGGGAAGAAATAGGAGTGCACTGGGGCAACAGGAATTATGTCAAAGGACTGACGAGTTGTAAACATCACATTCCCTGTTCAAAACAGGGGAAGTGGTTATGAAGAGTGGTTTTTATGTTTACAATGTCTGGAATGTAAATATACCAAAGAAATTAGGAGCTGAGCTAGGATTAATAAAATATTTGGTCAAAGAGATGGTGTTTGAGATAAAGGAAAGGTTAAAAGGTTACAGGATGAGGCAACATTCCAGAATGATGGACTGAATGATTGAAGGCTTTGCCGCAAATTGAACAAGGAAAAAGAAAAGTCAAGAAAAATACCACATAAATGGTTGTAAAGTAGTGGAATAAAGCAACAATTGTTTCTTCCAAGTGGGCAACCACCGATGAGCTAAAGATTAATCAATATTTAGGTGAAGATACGCCATTATATTATTCACATCATTGCAAGAACCTCATATGGGTTGGTCGGGCTTTTATCAATCGGGGTGGATTCATGTTAATGAGAAGTACTATTTTTCTGCATCTGTGCAGAACTCTGGAAGGCCTACAGCTGAATTACTCTGCATATTCTGGACTTGATAATCAATGGAAGATATAATTGCATTGCAGTACAGCAAAGCTTGACTAGATTGGTCCCTGGGATGACAGGATTTTTTAAAAAGTTCCTTCACAGGATAAGGGCATCACTGGCAAGGTCAGCATTTATTGTCCATCCAAATTGACCAGAGGGCAGTTAAGAGTGAACCATATTGTTGTGAGTCTGGAGTCACATGTACGCTGGACCAGGTAAGGATGGCAGTTTACTTCCCTAAAGGATGTGAATCAGATGGGTTTTTGCTGACAATCAACAATGGATTCACAGTCATCATTAGATTCTTAATTCCACACTTATATTCAAAGTTATTTATTTTATTCCACCATCTGCCATGATGGGATTCAAACCCAGGCATTTCTGGGCATCATACCAGTGGAAGGATATATTGCTTTTGGAGGGAGTGTACCTTAGATTAGGTACCAGAATGATATCTTGCATTCACTGGAATTTACACAGTAAAGGATGATTTTAGGTCCTTTTTAAATCTTTGCTCTCTGGTTATGGATTCCCCTACCCTGGGGAAACAACCTTGGCTATTCACCCTATCCATGCCCCTCATGACTTTACAAACTCCAATAACGTCACCCCTCAGCCTCTTATGCTCCAGGGAAAATGGCCCCAGCCTATTCAGCCTCACCCTTTAGCTCAAACCCCTCAAACCTGGCAACATCCTTGTAAATCTTTTCTGAACCCTTTCAAGTTTCACATCGTTCCTATAGCAGGGAGACCAGAATTACACACAGTATTACAAAAGTGGCCTAACCAATACAATCATCATTCATTGAACATTTCAATGTCTTTTACCCACCTCCTTACCTACAACCCTGTACACTGCTGGTAATCAGAAATCTATCAGCCACTACCATAAATATTCTTAAAGACTAAGCTTCTACATCCCTTTGTTATAAGGTTCCAACGGTTCACAAGACTCTAAGTAAAAAAACTTTCTCTTCCTTTTGGACTTAAGTGGCTTCCCCTTTATTTTTGAATTGCGTTTCCTGGCTTTTGATTCCCCAACCAGGGGAAACATTTACCCTGCCTATCCCTTTACGTATTTTACAAGATCACTTCAAATTATAAGTCATAGAGTCATGGAGCTGTACAGCATGGAAACAGATCCTTCGGTCCAACTCGTTCATGCCGACCAGATATCCTAAATTAATCTAGTGCCATTTGCCAGCATTTGGCCCATATCCTTTCCTATTCATATACCCATCCAGATGCCTTTTAAATTTGTAGTTGTACCAGCCTCCACCACTTCCTCTGGCAGCTCATTCCATACACGCATCACATTCTGTGTGAAAAAGTTGTCCCTTAGGGCCAGTTCAAATCTTTACCCACTCACCTTCAACCTATGCCCTCTTGTTTTGGACTCCCGTACCCTGGGAAAAGACCTTGGCTATTTACCATATCAATGCCCCTCATGATTTTATAAACCTCTATAAGGTCTCTCATCAGCCTCCGACACTCCAGGGAAAATTGCCGCAGTCTATTCAGCCTCTCCCTATAGCTTAAACCTTCCAACCCTGGCAACATCCTTGTAAATCTTTTCCGCACCTTTTCAAATTCTTTGAAATTCTAGGGAATACAGGCTCAGTTTCCCCAATCTCTCCTCGTAGGACAGTCCTGCCATCCCAGCTACAAGACTGGTTAACTTTTCCTGCATTCTCTTTGTGGCAAAATTATCTTTCCTTGGATAAGGAGACCAAAACTGCACACAGTAATCCAGGTGCCTACGACGAGCGGGCATAGTGTTGGTGTTCCTGATGACAATGCTAGCACAGGTACAATGGGCCAAACTGCCTTCGGTATGGAAACACCTGTCATTAACGGCCATTAAATATGGAAAGTGGCTGAATGAAAGTTGTTATTCCTTTTAAAAACAAACACATGCGCGATTAACAATCCATTTCACTTTTCCCGCAAAAGAAATGCTATGCAGTTTCACAAATTCCACAATAATATTAATTATTGAAATGATGTAGCTGACCACCACCCCCCCCCCCCCAACCTCATTGTGGAACGTTCCCTTTCCTCAGGCTGCAGAAAATTAGAGTGACAAACCCTGACATTCACTCCCCATCCCCCCACAAACTCGCGGGCTTCGAAATTAAAGATCCTCCCTGTGTGGCTGGATTCCACCACCTTCTAAAACACATCTTTAAATTGCCAGCCGAAAAATAAATCTTCAAAATAAACACGCAGCCCAGACCCCTTCACTCTGAACTGAACACTCTGCAGTAGCGAAAGGTCCACACCAACTAAACTGAGAAATCAACCCACTCTGTTACAGACAGCATTGATATGGCTGGATTCAAAGTCCAAAGAATAGTTTTCAATTTAGCACTTAGCTATTCTAAAACGCATTTTCAATAACTGGATAGTAAAGCTCAAAATTCTGCAAGGAACCAGCTTATTTGTTTGCAATTCCTTTAACTCAGAATCCACAACCGACTAATAAATGATCGCAGCATTTTATCACAGATTTAAGGATTTATAAAATCTGTCCAGGGTTACACTGTATTCAAAATAAATCTGAATGCAGTATCCGGTCATTGACAATTAACCTCCAGCACCACCTGGGAAACCAGCTTGATATACATATATATATACATAGTGCAAACATGAGCGCTCTACCACTGCACATGAATCCGAGCACATACCACGAGAGTTAACTTACAATTTAGCAACAAATATCCAGACGGAGATACTCTGCCTGAAAATGTTCACTAAGCAGCAACAGTCCTGACGTTCACAGCTCCCCGCATGCCGTACCATGTGGTCTAAAGCTGCTTCACATAAATGTGTAGTCTATAAACTGATAAGGAATCAGATGGGCAGAGAGTCAAATTCTGCCTTCAGTGTTTTTACTACCGACTGACTTGGCCAATCCACGTTGTGAATGCAACAAGAGAAGTCTGCGTCGAGAGACGGATAAAAAAACATTAAAGCGAAGTAATGTCCTTCCTCAGTAATTGATCCGGAGCGATTATTATTTGCAAACATTCAAAACTGTTTTTGCACCAAAGGTTACGAACAGAGGACACCGCCGTGTTGAATACAGTTTCTGCACTGAAGAGGATTTTTTTAATATAATGCTTCATTTGGAAACAACTTATAAACTGCACAATTCAGACAAGATGCTGAGGAAATCTACAGATCTTCTTGTAGACTAAAGATCACTTCTGAACAGGCTCTTTCCCGATTTTTCAGAAGCAAGTAATTTTCTCTTCCAAACGAGAAACTAATGCTTCTAACAGGAGAGACGTATCACACTTCAAATTTATGCGAAACACAGTGGAAAACTGATAACCAAACCCACACATAAAATTAAGTTCTCACTACATACTTACTTATTTATGAATCTCTTTGTTTCCTTGGCAAGACTGAGATAAATATGTAGGACCAGGAGTCGAGAATCGCAAATTGATGCAATTTTTCTGTTGCTTTTAGAATAAATCCCTTAAAGGATTGAATCAATAGACATAAAAACCCTCCATAAAACGGCAGTGTTTTACAGGCTGGAACTGATGGAATGTTTACCAAAGACACAGCGTATGGAAGAAGTATTTGTTTAATCTTTATAATCTCAGCTAAAGAACACGCCCAAGCAAAACGAATGCTTTTAACTTTAATTGGCATGACAAACTCAGAGAAAAAACTAGCAGAGTGGTTCACTTTACAGGCTCCTAACACACACACACACAGCTCACAATTCCACTTCAAAGTCTCTTTAGTTGACAGAAAATATTTTACCTACCAATTTCTGTTGCAACAATTTTCTCCTGTTTCCTCCTGGCAATACTGCCATCAGCTCTCAAGAACCGTGCTCATTTTTCTCTGAGTAGTGACTGGTTCATGCTGTTGGAAACACCAAGTTGGGAGTCCCCTGTCTGCACTCCCCTGAACCTCACATACAAGCGGTCAGTGAATAAAGATCTTCGTTAGGTTTCCCTGTTCAATTTTCTTCTCAGTAGTGCTGTGTCCATTCCCAAATTAGAGTCAATACAGGCACAGACAGAGGCCATTCAGCCCACTGAGTACATGCCAGCTCTCTGTAAAACAATCCAGTCAATACCATTCCTAGACTCCTAAGTCAAAAAGGTAGCTTCCCTTTTTGGTCCTTCAGCTTTCTGAGCTGACTGGAAGACAAGTCTACCCACTGTCATTGGCTAGAAGACACGTCTACCCATTGCCCTTGATTGGAAGACAAGTCCATCCATAACCATTTACTTGAAGACAAGTCTACCCATTGGCCAATTTCTGTGAAATCACCATCAAATGCCTGCTACTCCTCGTCACCCAGTGCAGGATCAGAACTTTCATTTGACCCATAGTTCATGACCCTCAACTCAAAATCTGCCCTAATAAATTTCTGATGAAGGGTCTAGGCCTGAAACGTCAGCTTTCCTGCTCCTCTGATGCTGCTTGGCCTGCTGTGTTCATCCAGCTCTACACCTTGTTATCTCAGATTCTCCAGCATCTGCAGTTCCTATTATCTCTAATAAATTTCTGCTTGTTTCTCAAGGAGTTGCCATGACTCTTGACCCTGCATGGTGACCCTGGTGAGTGATTGGGATCTCTAGGGGAGAAATTGTGCATTCTAGATTGGGCAAAAAGAAATTCCAGCCATGTGGATTTTTCACTTTATTTAAAGATGTTGGAATATGAGTCCTGAGATAAAAGGTACTGCAGATGCTGGAGAATCCGAGATA
>JAHRHZ010000048.1:8173918-8193393 GCA_024137785.1 Ginglymostoma cirratum | reverse complement strand
GCCTAAACCCTTCATCAGAAGGGTTTAGGCCCGAAACGTCAAGTTTTCCTGCTCCTATGATGCTGCTTGACCTGCTGTGTTCATCCAGCCCCATGCTTGTTATCTCGGAATATGAGTCCTGCACTGTTGTGAATTTATAAACCTGACAGACTAACAAAGTAAAATGGAAACATCTTCGTAAATCTTCAGCTTTAAGTCTGGAACTGTATTCTTGATATCTCCATTTTTAGAAGAAATAAATGCTTTTTCACACAGCGAGTGATTAGGGTCCACATAATATGGAGACAGGTTAAATAGAAACGTTCAAATGTGGGTTTGATTACCATTTTAAAAGGAACAAAGTGTGGGATTATTTGGTGAAGTTAGGAAAACGGTACTCAGTGAAATACTCATTCACAGAACCAGTGTAAACAGAATGGGCTGAATGGCCTCTCTTGTGCTGTAGTAATTCTCTAATTTTAAACTATAAACATAAATCTAAAGGTCTTTCAAATCAGGGTTCGCTCTGGGATCTGAATTACCCAGTATTACTATCAGTGTGGAATATAACAAGCAACACAATGACCGTCACATTGTTTACTCAGCAAGGCTCTTTCAGCTTGACCAGAAGGTTTGAAGGAACACACACTCACAATAATTTTGAAATTGCTAAGATCTGCCTGTTGTGTTGATTCAAGTCTAATAGTAAATGTCCCATGATACTGTTCAATATTACTCAAAGAGAAAGCTTTCTTGAACAGTATTCAACCAAGATTAACAGACTAAAAACTGGTTGACCTGTCATTTATCCCAAATCTTTGGTGGGATTTGGCTGGAAGCAAACCAGTTGTTATATTTCCCAATTTAAAATGCTGACACTACATCATCTAGGAATACAAGTTTGCTCTTTCTTACCCCTCAGCTACATGACATATGAAGAGCTCAGACAGCCACATCCAGTCAGTAGTTCCACAGCTCAGAAGTGAAGGTCTTTCAGCGGGTTACCGATCGCTTCAATACCTTTACAGGAATAAGAGCGAAACATGACCCTAAACATAGATGCACACAATCACACAAAGAACCACAAACAAAATTCACATGCAGATGCACACAAATGTACAAAAACACATATGGTGCATTTCCTTGGGGTAATTTATACTACGGACGTTGGTGCAAATCTAGTGGTTGCACACTGAATGCCCAATATTGTCCTGCCCATTGCACCCCTGCTTGTTACACCCCTGCCCATTACACCCCTGCTCGTTACACACATGCCTGTCACACCCCTACCTGTCACATTCTTGCCCACTTCGAGTCATACAGTCACACAGCACAGAAACAGGCCCTTCAGGCCAACCAATTCATGCTGACCACAATCCCAAACAAGAATAGTCCCACCTACCTGCTCCTGGTCCATGTCCCTCCAAACCTTTCCTATTCATGTACCTATCCAAATGTCTTTTAAACACTGTAATTGTACCCACATCCATCACTTCCTCAGGAAGTTCATTCCACATGCAAACCACCCCGTGTAAAAAAAATTGCCCCCATGTCATTTTTTAAATTTCCCTCCTCTCACCTTAAAAATGTGGCCACTAGTCTTGAAATCCCCCATCCTAGGGAAAAGACAACTGTCACCAACCCTTTCTATACCCCTCATTATTTTATAGACTTTATAAGGTCTCCTCTCAACCTCCTATGCTCTAGTGAAAGAAGTCCCAGCCTATCCGGCCTTCCTTTATAACTCAGACTTTCCATACCTAGCAACATCCTGGTAAATCTCTTCTGAACCCTCTCCAGCTTAATAATATCCTTCCTATGACTGGGTGACCAAAACTGGATACAGTATTTCAGAAGAGGCCTCACTAATGTCCTGTACAACCTCAACACGACTTCCCATCTCCTAAAGGACTGAGAAATGTGGGCAAGCATGCTGAATGCCTTTTTAACCACCCTGTCCACATGTGATGCAAATTTCATCCTTATTCATTGCCCTCCCATTACACCCCTACCCGCTACATCCCTGCTCATTACACCATTGTGCATTACCCAGGTGTCTATTACACCAACGCCTGTTGAATTTCAGCTTGTCACATCTCTATTTGTCACACCCCAGCTAGTTATACACTTGCCTATCACACCCCTGCTCATTGCACCCTCTGGACCTACTACACCCTTACATCCACATCGATTACAGACCTGCTAGGTTCACCCCAACCAATGACACCTCCACTTTTTTAATTTCAAAAATATACTTTATTCATGAAAAATATTTTTGTATATATACATATTCACAAATGCAGTTTGGTTCTGTACAGTAACGTATCACGGACACAAACAAACGTTGGAGTTTGAGTCTATCCATAAAACCAAAGACATCTCTTACACATACAAGACTATATTTACATGCCTTGAAGCACTAAGAGGGGCTGACCCCCATGTACCTAAGACTGTGGTCTTCCCTCACTGCACCTTGGCGGCAGCTGCCCCAAGCTTAAGTGTTTGCTGTACCTCCATTCATGTGCTATCCCTATTTGATACAATGCCACTTGTTACACATCTTCATCTATTGTGTGGTAATTGTCCAGAGAAAGATTGGGCTAATTACAGGATGACCAGCCATTGCACAACCCCCTTGCCAAACTGATAATTACAGTTCAGGAACAAACTACTGCAGATGCTGGAGATATTACAGCTGCCTTTAACAGAATTCCAACACAGATCAGAGCAGAGATTTAAAATGCAAACATTCAGATTTCAGTAAGATTAATGGCAGTGAAGGATGGGAGTAGATTGTCTTTTATTTCTGACACTTTTTTAACATCATTGTTTCAGTTCTTCCCAAAACATGCCTTGAATGCTCACAATGCACTTTTTAGTGAAATTTCCCTGTGCTTAATAAAAGGGGGCTATTCCAAGACATTCTCAACAAGCATTATTTCATCTGTAGATTTTATTGATTATAGCATCCCCTGAGGGATCTTGACAGGGTGGATATGGTGAGGGAGTTTCCTCTTATGCGAGAATCTAAAACTAGGGGTCATTGCTTAAAAGAGGTGGCCCATTTAAGATAGAGATAAAAAGAGAATTTTTTTTCTCAAGACAGGTTCTTTGGAACTCACTTCTTTCAAAGGTGGTGGAAACAAAGTCTTTGAATTGTTTTAAGGCAGTGCTGGATAGAGTCTTGATAAGCAAGGGGGGTGTTGAAACATCATCGGAGATATGCAGGAAAAAGAAACATAGAGATGTACAGCTCAGAAACAGATCCTTCGCTCCAACTCGTCCATGACAACCAGGTATCCCAAAATTAACTAGTCCCATTTACCAGTGTGTGGCCCACATCCCTCTAAACCCTTCCTATTTATATAGCCAGCCAGATGCCTTTTAAATGTTTGGCGATGTTATTGCACAGTTCAGGAGCAGATGGGGCCTGAACGTGGGTCTCCTGGCTCAGAGATAGGGATGCTACCACTGAGCTACATGAGCCCTGATGCAGAGTCAGCAGCTTAGCTATGACAATGCTAAATAGCAGAGCAAGCTTGAATGGCCTGCTCCTGTTCCTAATTCACATGATTGTATGAATAATCAAAATTGGGAGATTGTCCTGCTGCATACAATCTGTGAAACTGAACCTCATTCATGGAAATTTTTGAATATTGCCTATTTGCCAGGTCAGAAGATGCAATTTTGCTCCTGAGGAAAAAAGTTGCCTGAAATGAGAGTAGGTCTTATTCAGGATGTGTGAGTGGTAGGGATGCAGGAAATATACTTGTGCACCCTGACCTCAGAAGTTCACAGCCACGAGAGAGCCCTTACTCAGTCTGGCCTACATGTGACTCCAGACCCACAAAAATGTGGTTGACTCTTAATTGCCCTCCAAATTACCTTCAAGGTCCACTCAGCTGTAGAAACGTAGAATACAGGAGCAGGGGTAGGCCGAATGGCTTGGTTGGTTGCAGAATTGGAGGAGGAGGGGCAGAGGAGTAAGGGAGTGGTGGTGAAGAAGAAACTTATAGGTGCTTGTTCCATTTGCCACAGGTGTAAAAGAGTAGAATTATAGAAAATAGGAGCAGGATTAGGCCATCCAGCCCTTCGGGCCTGTTCTACCATTCAATATGATCATAGATGATGATCCAACTCACTTTAATTTGCTCCTCACTTTCTCTCCATACCCTTAGATCCCTTCAACCCTAAGAACTATATCTAACCTCTTTTTGAAAACATTCAATGCCTTAGCCTCAACCACAGTCTATGGCCAAGAAGGCTCACCACTCTCCGGATGAAGACATTTCTCCTCATTCTAGTCCTAAATGGCCATCCTTATATTCTTAGACTTTGACCGCTGGTTCTGGATTCCGTGGTCATCAGGAACATCATTCCTGTGTTTACCCCGTCTAGTCCTGTTAGAATTTTAAAAGTTTCAATGAGATTCCCTGCTCATTCTTCTGAACTCCAGGAATACAGTTCCAACCAATTCAATTTCTCTTCATATATCAGTACTGCCATCCCAGGAATCAGTCAGGTGACCAGCAATGAGGGATGAATCAAGAAATAAACTTGCCTTGCCACTGATAACCACATCTCACAAAAGGATAAAAATGGGGGAAAACCATTACTGCACATCAGTGCAAACTCATGCTTAAACAGCCTAGCTTTTTCGAAGTTCTATTGTAAATTTCTACATTCCACATAAAAATTGGAAACTGAAGATAAAAAACGGCCTCAGAAGTTACACTCCCTCATCAATGATGACTTTGTGTCACTTGTGGGAGGTGTTTAAGTGGTTCTATCATAATTTCTACGGCAAAGTTGGCATATAGGAAACGTTTTATTAAATAACAAGATAACCAGCAGAAACTCCCTGAAGTTATTAAAAATGAGAATTATTATAGTTGAACTTCATGACACAACTATCAAAATGAGAGTTGAAAACATTTTTTTATCTGCACTGTTAATTGGCAGAAAATTCAGTATTTTACGCATCATGATCGCAAAAGTGTGCTCACAGCGAGGTACAGAGGCATGAAGTTAGAACGATGTACACAGTCAAGAAAATAATTTTTTTCAAAAATCATTTTTTTAGTCACTCACGCGTTTTATTAATAAACATTACAAGGTATCAATTCTAGTATCCATGTTTGAAAGATATTAACCCGGAGTTTAAGTGCTGAGTTACAAAAATAATTTTTTCAGTGTATTTTAAGTAGAATAAACCAAATTAAACCCCAAACAATATTATACTGGATTAAAGGATTTTCAATAGGTTTTAACCCCTGATTTTAACTGTTCCAGCATTGGTGACCATACCTTCAGCTCTGGATATTCCTCCCTCCTTCTCTCCACTTCATGTTCCCCTTTAAGATCTTGAAACGTTGATCTTCAGCCAAATTTTTTTAGTCATCTGCCTTAATATCAACCTGTACGTGGCTTGGCATCAATTTTTTAAAAAATTCATTCAAGGAATGAGAGTGTTGCTGGCTAGGCTAGCATTTATTGCCCATTCCTAACACTTCACTACATTGCTGCGGGTCTAGAGTCACATGTAGACCAGACCGAGTAAGGATGGCAGCTTCTTTCCCTGAAGGACATTAGTCAACCAGATGGGCTTTTCCTGACAATTGACAATGGTTTCATCATCATTAGAACTCTTAATTCCAGATATTTATTGAATTCAAATTCCATCATCTGCTATGGTGGGATTCAAATCTGGGTCCCCAGAACATTAGCTGGGTCTCTGGGTCAACAATCCAGCATTAATACCACTAGGCTATTGCCTCCCCGTGTTGCCTCCAAATGTTGGTTTAGAGCACATCAATGGTGTGGTACATTTTATTATAGAGTCATACAGCATGGAAACAGACCCTTGGTCCAACCAGGCCATGTTAACCATAATTCCAAACTACCTGCCTGCTCTTGGCCCATATATCTCCAAAGCTTTTACGATAATGTAGCTATATTAATTCAAATTGGATGGACCTTTCTGTAAGGCTAAAACACCTCTGGTGTTGTAGAAACTCAACAAGAACACAATTTTACAAACGTTGCCACTCTTCTCAATTGTACAAGTGCCACAACAGTTTTGACATGATAATGTATGATGTTAAATATGACAAGTTTTTGCAAAAGCCTCGAAATTTCTACAAAGCAATTTCAGCCAATGATGCTTACTGTGATCATTACTTTGAGACTGAGCAACACCGAGAGTTTTGAAGCGAAGGAAATCTGCCTCATGACAGCCCTTGAATTGGCTGAGCTGTAGTTTGCTGGCAATCTGCAGAGCAACCAGAGACTTCCCAGAGCTAACAAACTGAAAATTTTACTTGCTCCCCTTCTCCCGCTGGGTGTGAAGAAACTAAACAAAGAAAAAAACTTAAAAGAACAAATTCTAACAACACCTAGTGCCACCACATCAACAATCAAAATGAACAGCGACCATCTCTTTACAAACAGCAGTGTGTCATCATCACTGAAATCAAATGGAATTGTGAGAGACAGTTTGATTCATACTTGTATTATTGCCTTTTGACCTTCAGTATTTCGCTCTTTTTTTTATTCTGCCAACCATAATATGTGTCAAACTACTTATCTTTTGGCTGTCTTAACCACGAATGAGTGTCTGTGTATTTGGAGGTTTCAAAGGGGTTATAGTTTAAATTGCCTAGGAGTCAATTGGTATTCTTTCTTTTCTCTGCTATGTGTAAAAGTGTGAAATTAGAAAGACAATTCTTTTCTGTTACCTGGTGTAAATTGTTTTTGTCCTCAATCATTGTCAGTCAGGCAAATTGGTTCTTTTGGTGGTCTAACTGGCATTTTATTAATTTGATGACAGCTTGTGGAACAGATTACCACCAGTTGCTGAAGGTGGTATTGCTGAACAGATTGCGCTCCCAAGTGTTACCTAGACAGCTTCCCCACCAAGGGGGAGGTTTCTGAGCTAGGGGAGATAACCTTGTTGGTGCATCTTCTGAGGGTTCAATGGCTTCTCATTCAACCTTTTCCCTGATTGTGAGGTAGTTTCTCCAGCAATGTGACAAAAGGAGGGATTAGGTGAGATCAAAGTGAATGGAACAGCTTTTAGTGATAGTGCTAGAACAGATGAGGTGGTGAGGTGTCTCCAGTGACAGAGTAGGAAGTGCAGAGAGTTGGTGGCTTTGGGTGCATGAGGTGGCTGAGAGTTGTTGAGTAGACTTGCCATATGCAGTACTGAGAGATGTAGGCCAGTAACCTTGACGTTATGACTGTGCAATGGCAGAGTTAGAGTGTGTGTGAGATAGCAGAGAGACAATGATGGCCCCCCTCCTTGTGGACTGCAGAGCAACACTGGCCTTTCTCCTACATGGCTGAGGGTCTCATTTGATCTGAGGAATGGCACTGTGCCAGGCCAAGGCTAAAGGCTAAAGGATGGACCTCCCCTTCACCAACCTCTCCACCACCTCCTCCAGGTCCCAGTGATGCCAAGATTCTCTTCCTAGCCACGTCCTTAGTGAGAATGGCTGAGCAGCAAAGTGTGATGGGCATTTCCTGGCCTGCAGCATTTGTACACTGTGATGCTCAGGTTTAAATACAATGCCAGTGGCATGAACGTCACCAAGTGCCAGCAGCGGTGAGCAAATCCACCTCTCTTCCTGTACAACAATATGAGACTAGACCTCAAGAGGCTGATGGTGTAATTATTCAGCTATAGAGTGGTGGATTACAGTGAGGAAGTTTGACCACAGACCATGGCAGACCACCTGAAATAGACCTCTGGAAAACGACACTTTAACGATGAAAAATGGGGAAAATTCAGCCCTCAGTGTTATGATTGTGGATCAGACCGCCCTTTCTTTTACTCAGTATCATTTTAGTCCCACTGATAACCTGTGTATTATAAATCAGATTAACAAAGTCTTTTAAAAAAACTGCTGACAGGACGCTATTACTCGTGTCTAATGAGGGCAACAGACCAACTAAATTGGAACTGCTCATTGAGTGTATATTCTGTAATTAAATTTACTCCAGCAATTTTTGTTTTTACATTCTAATAGCTGGATTCATTTCAACCTGTCAGAACCTCACAATACACTATTTGTCATAAGCAGCCAAGTGAAAACCATCATTTCAAACTTCCAGTTATCGAGTTGAAAGTCCTGCATGGGCTTGAGGGGATCATTTTTAAAAAAAGGCAGTAATTATTGCCATTTTAAATTGGAAGCACTACAGGAAGCAGATGCATTGTTTTGATGTTCCTGCATTAACTTAAAGCTAAGCCAAATGGTCGAGGTGATTAAAGCAGCACTGTTTGAAAACTTATTGCACTGGCAGATTTGTGACTCTGTTCTCTGCGAGTAACGGAGATTCTCAGAATCCATCCCATTCTGGATTCATCCCTAACTTAAATCATCCCCCATTCCAACCTAGCGTTATTCTGTGTATTTCCTGGTTGGTCTGTAATGAGGTTTCTGCGGTGAAAAAATACAATGTATTGTTATTTGTTAACTTAAGTTATGAAGTAGAGCTAAATAGGTTTTTGTTTTTTTTGTGAAGGTGACTTAAGAGTTACTACAGCACAGAGGCCCTTCAGCTCATCGTGATTGCACCAGTAACTAAGCACCTATCTATTCTATTGGGCTCAATGGTTAACATTGCTGCCTCACAGCATCAGGGACCCAGGTTCAATTCTATCCTTAAGTGACTGTCTGTGTGGAGTTTGCACATTCTCCCCATGTCTGTGTGGGTTTCCTCCAGGTGCTTTGATTTCCTCCCACAGTCCAAAGGTGTGCAGGCTAGGTGGATTTTCCATGGGAAATGCAGGGTTACAGGGATGGTGTAGGAGTTGGGCTTGGATGGAATGCTCTTCAGATGGCTGGTGTGAACTTGATGGACAGAAAGGTCTGCTTCCACACTGTAGGGGTTCTGTTCTAATCCAATTTCCCAGGACTTGGCCCAGAGCCTTGTACGCTATGGCTTTTCAAATACTCTTAAACATTGTGATGGTTCATCCCTCTCCCACCCTTTCTAGTAGTGAGTTCCAGACACTCAGCCTCTGATTGAAAAAATTATTTCACTCAAGAATCAGAAATGTTTTTTCCCCCACAGTGTTCCAATATTTGTTCCAATAAATCATGTGAATTAGTATTCCTTTTGTAACTGTAATTGAAATAAGATAACACATGAGGTGGGGTAACAGAGGAAGTCCAGCATTTACTACAACACTCTTCATGACAGTCTAATGAGCTTTATAGCCAATGAAGTATTTTTAAGCTGTGGTCCCTGCTATAATATAGGTGGTGGTATCCAGTAAGTTATATGCAGTAAACTCCTAGAAACAGAAATGTGCTGATTATCTGATAATCTAGTTTTTTTAAAGAAGTACCATGTTGACTGAAGGTTGAATACTGGCTAGGACACAAGGGATGACTTCCCTGTTTCTTCTACAAAATTGTGCCATGGAATCTGTCCTGTTCACCTGAGACAGAGCAGATGAGGCTTCACTTTATGGTCTCTTCTGAATGACGGCACCTCCAACCGTGTAGCATTGCCTTAAGTAATGCACAGGAGTGCCACCCTAGATTTTTATTCCAATTTATTTGGTGTATGGTCTGAAGCCTCAAGCTTTTGACTCAGAGGCAAGAACGATAAACCCTGAACTGTAACTGACAGAAATATGAAGATCAAGTCCGTTATACATATCAGTAATTCATTACAAAGGGACATTATATGAAACTGAAGTCTTATGTAGGCAACTTGTCAAGATGGAAGGAGTTTAAAAACGGGGAGGTTATGATGCAGCTGTATAGCAACATAGAAGATAGAAGCAGGAGGAAGTCATTCAGCCCTTCAAGTCATGCTCGAATATTCATCATGATCATGGCTGATTGTCCAACTCAATAGCCTAATCCTGCTTTTTCCCCATAACCTTTGATCCCATTCACCCCAAGTGCTGTATCTAGCAGATTTAGGACTGAGCTGAGGAGGAACTTCTTCAACCAAAGGGTTGTGAATCTGTGGAAATGAAATCCCTGCCAGCGAAGCAGTTGAGGCCAACTCCTTGAATGTTTTTAAGGCAAAGTTGATAGATTTTAAACAATAAAGGAAGTAAAGGTTGTGGTGATGGGCGGATAAGTGGAGATGAGTCCATGAAAAGATGAGCGATGATCTTACTGAATGGTGGAGCAGGGTCAAAGGGCCAGATGGCCCACTCCTGCTCCTATTTCTCATGTTCTTATGTAAACGTTGCCTCATTTTGCTAAATTTTAACAATGACTAGGATTCCAAAATACTTTGTTGGCTGCAAAATGCTTTGGAATATTTTGAAATCACAGAAGATACTCTATAAATGCAAATTCTTTCTTAGCAGTCTTCCTTCTAAATCCAGTTAGCTGACTGGCAATGGCATGCTCGAAATGGCACGAATCCTAATCAGATTCAATTAAGATAAACCTATTACGCGTTGTAATAAATTTTATCTTACCACATCTATTTTCAATTGTTATTCAATCCTCTTCCAATTGAATTTCTACATTGCTACAGTAGACACTTTTAGGCAGATTTTTCATCCTTTTCAGGCAGATGGTAGACGTAGGCAGGAAATTAAGAATGACAAACATATTGCACATTTTAAAATGACACCTGTTGTACCAGCCAACCACATATGCTGCTCAATAACACTAAGTTGCATATATATATATATACATATGAATCGCTGATCTTTCTTCCCCATGTTTCTGAAATTTTCATCTTGCCTAGTGGAATTGATCAATTTCTTCCTGAAATTTCCAGTGTTTCTCACAGGATTAAAAGTGTATGTCATTAGCAAAACAAAAGCAACAAAGAAACATACTGTAAATTTATGCCGATCCGCCAGTAATTTGACAAGTTGAATTTTAATAGATCTAATGTATAAGCTCGATGCTAAGGTAGGGCCAATCAAAGCTCTCCTGTTTAATAATAGCTACTCTGGTCAAACCATCACTTACTACATTTCACAAACATCTATGGTTATCATTGCTGTTATGGTCAGGAGAGCACGTTGGCTCAGTGGTTAGCGCTGCTACCTCACAGCACCAGAGATCTGGGTTCAATTCCACCCTCGGGCGACTGTCTGTGTGAAATTTACATGTGGTCCCTGGGCCTGCGTGGGTCCCCTCTGGGTGGTCCAGTTTCCTCCCACAGTCCAATAACATGCAAATTAGGGTGGATTGGCCACGCTGAATGACAGATGAAGCTAGCTGTCTCATGCTGCTCCTTTATAGTAAACACAAGTAGTTTTCTTCATTGAAAACACCAAATGCTGGAGATCACAGCGGATCAGGCAGCGTCACTGGAGAGAGAGCAAGCTAACGTTTTAAGTCTAGATGACTCTTCCTCTTTCCATGGATGCTGCCTGACCACTGTGATCTCCAGCATTTATTGTTTTCAGTTCAGATTCCAGCATCTGCAGTAATTTGCTTCTACTAGTTTTCTTCATTAACAGAATGCTGCCACCAAGCTAAAATAGACATCTTGCCGACCACACAGTGAGTAATGTGGTATTTAAGTTTTAGTGCCAATATAGTACCAGACATGTATGCCATACATCCCAATGACTGACAGACCATATTAAACAGCTTTGACTGTTCGTAATGGCTAACATATACTGATCGTGCCTAAACAGCCTGAGATTGCAAACCTCGGAACTCCAAGATTTGATATGATTTTGCTATTGAATAACACGATTAAATAAACTTGAATGGATGAGTTAGAGTGGAAAGCAATTTAAAACTTTGCCTGTGCTGGAACTGAACATATTAACACAAGGAACTGTGTTCTATTTAGGTAAAAAGAGTTCAACAATGCATTGCAGCATTGGTGACTGATGATTCCTCTGGATATTCCTCATGGCAACACCCTGACCAATTATAGTCTATCTGCCTGGTCTGAGTTTGTCAGCTAACTAAGATTGGTAGTTAACTGTTCCCGCCACACTCACCACTCTGCCAATCAATCAGCACACATTCGTCATGCTGTATAAATTCGTGTCCCCTTTCCAAGTGTGCCTCCTTCATCGTCAGCTCTGAAGAGCGCAAGATGAGAAACATTGACATCATGTCTCTTTTCAGCAAAGTTTAAGCTCTGCACAACCAAACAATTATTTAATGCATTCTTAAAGACATCTAGTGTTCACTGCCATTCATCGATGTTGTCCAATGATTCGTAAATCATAGATTCCTGCCGCGTGGAAGGAGCCATTCAGCTTGTGTTTGTTCCTTGAAGATGTTATCCAATTAGTTCCAGGTCTCTTTCCTCCCTTGTTGCCTTGCACACTTTCCTTTCACAGTGAATGATTGTTCTCTACAAGGGGAAGGTTCTTACTGGACTCTGGTTTGATTTCCTTGTTCGAGATAATTAGGATTTTGTGTACCTTGGGATTTTGCAAGCCGGATTTTGCAATGAATAGATGATTAACATATCTAGATACAAGACGAAAATAAGGTGTGAGTGTCCCCATTGCCAAGATTATGTCTTTCCTGCTATAGATGGGAGACGGAAAAAGTGAGAGAAAATGCATTTAAAATAAAGAAGATGGCCTGTTATTGTTATTTGTCACAGTGTGCTGAAATAACAATGAGAGACGGAAGTGACTGATTTGATTTCTCAATGAAGGTACAAGCACTGTACATATCTTAGAATACTTCCACTGTTAAATCTAAGAGCCTTGTAGGAAGAGTGAGACAGGCTGAGGTTATGAAATCTGTCTGTCAATGCAGTCATTAACCTTGCCTGGCACCATAAAGAAAACAATGTTTCGTAACTTGGCATTTGCATCTATAACAAGGATTGCTTCATAAACCATGTCCGTGCTGGAAAGTCGCACTGTGGCAGCTCCAAGGGCCATCAAAAACAGAAATCTGCCTTAACTCTGGCCGAGGCAAATCCACATCAGCGAAACTGGAGCTGAAGAGGTTCACAATAATAAATAATCTATGTCAAAGGTGCAAACAGTAATTGTGGGAGCTTCACAACTCACTCATCACAGGACATCAATCAGAGTCCTCATTTTGTACCACTCTCACCTGCAAGTAAGGGGTTATGGACTAGCTTCACCTGAGTTAATAACCAAGGTGAAAGATGTGTGAATGTTCACTGCCAGAAGGAAAATAGAATTGAAAAGCACAGAACAAGGCCATTTAGCCCAACAAGCCCACATTGGTTTGTTCAAAGATCCATCTAGCGGGTTCCTTTCTACAATATCACACCTGCAATGTTTTCTCCTTCAAGAATTTATCCAATTTTCTTTTGAACATTAATACTGAATTGGTGTCCACTATTTTATCAGGTAGTACATTCAAATTCTCACCACCTGTACAGAGAAGACTGTTAGTGAAGGGAGGCAATGGCCCAATGGTATTATTGCTGGACTGTTAATCCAGAGACCCAGATAACATTCTGGGGACCCAGGTTCAAATCCTGCTGTAGCAAATGGTGAAATTTGAATTCAATAAATATCTGGAATTAAGAATCTAATGATGACCATGAACCCATTGCTGATTGTTGGAAAAACCCACCTGGTTCACTAATGTCCTTTAGGGAAGGAAACTGCCATCCTTACCTGGTCTGCCAACAAATGACTCCAGCCCCACAGCCTGTGGTTGATTCTAAACTGCCCTCTGGGCAATTAGGAATGGGTAATAAATGCTGCCAAGCCAGCAACGCCCTCATCCCATTAATGAATAAAGAATATCACCTTTGGCTCTTTTGCCAATCAGTTGAAATATGTAGTCATTGGCACTTCAATGACTGGAATCAGTCTGCCTTCATTTACTTGACCTCACCCTCATGCTCCTGCTCCCATGAATGCTCAGAATCTCATTGTCTCTCTCATATTTAAATTATCCATTGCAAAGCTCCCATTACCAATCCTCACTCCATTCATGTGGCTCAGAGTAACTGCCTGGCGATGACTACAGATTGTCCAGGTTATTAGACATAAGACGGTCCTCCACTGCTTTAAGTGAAAGGCTGGCTGCCTTTTCTGAGCTCCAAATCAATTGTCATGAATTTGGTTTCTCTGCTGTTTGCTTGGAGTGACAACAGAGTATGGCAGCAGAATGGACGTCTGAACAAAGCTAGTTAGGACACTATGGTGGATACATATTGTTCCAACAACAACTTTGGCCAAATTGCTACAACAAGTAGACATGAGAGGAGGCAAGACATTCAGAAATGAAAATGACTTATAAATGCGCCACAGAATGTCTATATCTTAACCTTTCAGAGAGCAGCTGGTCCACAGGCTAAAGAATGTGGTTCACACCAAATTAACAGACCCACCTTCAACAAAACAGGCCTTCTTGCCCAGTATTAGATATATCTCAGATTTTAACTTTCAATTTTCATAGGTTTTGCAAAGGTACCCTCCACCACTTTAAGCACCATCTCCCTTCACAGTGTTGCTGCAGTGTACATGATCAACAGAACTGTCCACAGTAACTTGGCAAGGCATCTTCTGTGGCCACACCACCGAGACTAAACCTGTGTCCTTACCACGTGAGGAGACTGGTGCAGTTAGTGCACACAAGTATTCAGATACCTTGACACAGCAAACTCAGAGGGGAGAGGATAGTGTAGTGATAATGTCTTTGGATTAGTACTCCAAAGGGCAGGCCAGTGCTCTATGTATGTGGGTGTGAATCCCATCATAGCAGTCGGTGGAATTAAAATTCAATAATTAAATCTGGAATAAAACTCATTCTTTGTAATGTGAGCCATGAAAACCAATCTGGCTCACTAATAAGTTTGAGGCAAGGAAATCTGTTGTCCTTACCCAGTCTGGAGTACGTGCGACATGAATGAATCTTAACTGCCCTCTACAATATCCTAGCAAGGCATTCAGTTCAAGGGCTATTAGTGATGGATGACGGATACTGGCTTTGCCACAATCTGTGAGAGTGTTTTAAAAAAAAGGTCTGCTTTCTTTCTAGTTATGGGAGCCTTGCAATAGTAATTACAGATGATGACAAGAGACAATGTTCGTAGAATCCCTACAGTGTGGAAACAGGCCATTTGGCCCATCGAGTCCATGCTGACCCTGCAAAGAGCATCCCACCCAGAGCCACCCCCTATCCTATCTCTGCATTTTCCACCCTAGACACTAAGGTAATTTAGCATGGCCAATCCATCCAACCTGCACATCTTTGGGCTGTGGGAAGAACCCATGCAGACACAGGGAGAAAGTGCAAACTCCACACAGACAGTTGCCAAGGGTGGAATCAAACCTGGGTCCCTAGTGCTGTCAGGCAACAGTGGTAACCACTGAGCCACTGGAAGCTGGAGATGCTGCTATGATAACACACTTCATGCTACATATCTGACATGGTGTATAGGATGGGCTGAAGGGCTAAAAATTAATGATAATATTCGACAGCTGCATGAGAAGATAAATTGTATAGGATGGACTGAACGGCTAAAATTGTTGATGATACTCAGCAAGCTGCATGACCTTGGATGAATCTTGTTAACATTCTTTTATGGGCCAAAGATGGCTCCTACAACTTGTTTTTCTGTAGCTGTATTTTGTCGTCTGTATCTGTTTTCTTTGTGCTGCCTCTTCGTTATAAGAGAGAGAGCGTTTTGTTCCAAGTCTAGGGACTTTGCCTTGGATTGGAATCGTGAGCGGCGCCAGGAACAAACTTAATCTTCCAGCCAGCCATTGGTCGAGGGATCCCCGCCAGGCAGAAGAACATGGGACTTGTTGCTTTCTCTTCTCTCTTTTCTTTTCCATTTATTATTACCACTATAATCATTTATCATTGCCATTATAATCATTATTCTTACTTAATAAACATTCATATTTAAGCAAATTGCTGTGTTTGAGCCTTCTCTTAACTACATTTACCCGAATCTGAAAAGAACCACTTGGATACATGTTGTGATCCAAAACAAATGGATTCTGTGTTGACAAAAAAAGACGAAGGCAATAAAAGCAGACACCACCAGTCACACCTCATCCTAACATTTTGAAAAGAAATTTCCATTTGAGGTGAGGTGACAATGTGGAAAAGTTGAATTATCTATCGTGACCTGTTTTGGATTTCTAACTGTTGCTGTGCATATTAAAAATGCTCAAACATTGCAGGGCATCAACTTAGAAAACAAAACGTTCTAATGTGGTGCTGAACCCAAGTTCTGCCTTCCTGAGCTCATGAGAACTTGCAACGGATCAGGAATAATATATGAAGCTGGAAACACCTCACATAAGCACGTACATAATCTCAGGTTGCTGATACCATCAGATCTTAAGGCTTCACTTCTGGATTTACCCACTGATGGGGCAACAATTGTTTAAAACCCTCTAGGCCTGTGAAATGCAAATAGAACCACAGATAATTAGCTTTCGAGCTTCAGGACTCTCTACTGCTGCAGTGGTGTGTACCTTAACACGCAACAGTTTCTGTGAAGCACTGCTAATGGCATGTTATTAGAATAAATTATGATCTGAACAATTTATTACAATGGAACTCTAGTGGCAAACAGGAATATCAGCTAATTGTTGTCTAATTAATCATCCAATGACCCTCTGGTCACATCTAAATTAACCCTAGCCAGGCACTAATTACTTATTGTTTCAGAGATAGTAGGAACTGCAGATGCTGGAGAATCTGAGATAACAAGGTGTAGAGCTGGACGAACACAGCAGGCCACCAGCATCAGAGGAGCAGGAAGGCCAACGTGACATTTCGCGCTGCTTGGCCTGCTGTGTTCATCCAACTCTACACTAATTACTTATTGTTTAATTAATTCATTTAAATTGGAAACTCTTTGACAACATCTGTAAATAAACATAGAAAACAACAAGATACTGATCCCAGCTGAAGTGAAGACACAGCTAACAGATTTTCTAATCAATCTGTTCAGGGATGTTATGACACACCTCTGGAGTAAGTGGAGCCTTGAACGTATGACTTCTGACCAAGAGGTTGGGACACTACCACAAAAATCCAAAGGTGCGATGACATCTGGCTGCAGAGTCTTAAGATCATAACAATACTAAAACAAAAGCTTCTTTGGAAACATCATGTTGATCTCCCCCCACATCAAGCTACAAAGGCAATAGCAAGATTTCATAGAGGATGACTGTTGATGACCTAAGTGTCTTCAATTTATTTTGTGGTTAATGTTATATTCTTCCACTTAAATCATTTTGACTACCAGCTGTGAGAATTCGTCCATCTACTCTTCCTGGACAAATTATAAGTCAAAGTACCTTCCAGAAAACATGTTCTTATCACTACCATTTTACCTGAGTAAACATCACTTTTTGAGCAGCAGATCATGAAATCCTCAACATTACACAATGTAATTTTCAGTCGGGTGTGTCTGCTGTTTGCTCTGATTATCAGCATAGCAGAGGAAAGCAAGTTGGAACAAGTCAAAACATTCAAACAAAGTCAAAACAACCTTTTATTAACCAAACCTTCTGTAGCCTCAGCTCACGTGAAAAAAATCTGCAGAATTAAAGGGACTTCAGCATTCCCTGTTGATAACTTTCCCAGAAAGATCTGCAGCATAGGAACATGACACAAGGACTCTTAGAAATTTTTACATCCTATCTGGATGGCAACTGCTCTGTCCAAGACAACAAGAAATTACAGAGTTGTGAACACAGCCCAGTCCATCATGCAAACCACCCTTCCTTCCATTAACTCTGTCTACCCATCCCGCTGCTTTGGGAAAGCAGCCAACAGAATCACAGACCCCTCCCACCCCGGTTATACTCTCTTCCACCAGGGAGAAGTTACGAAAGTTTGAATACACATAGAAACAGATTCAAGACCAGCTTTTTCCCTGCTGTTATCAGACTTATTAATGGACCTCTCATATATTAGAGTTGATCTTTCTCCGCACCTTCTCTGCAGCTGTAACACTATACTCTGCATTCTGTTCTGTTACCCTGATGTACTTATGTAAGGTATGATTTGTCTGGTTAGCGCATAACCAATATCGGTCACTGTATCTCGGTACATGTGACAATAATAAACCAAATCAAATCAAACATGCCATTTTCTACATCTCTGTAGTTTTGTGTCTAAGTTCGCAGCAGAATGAACTTTACCTTTTCAGGTTCACCAGGGCACCCTATCCAGAAAGAAAACATATCACAAGGAATTAGGGAAAGAAACAGTGATGGTAGATGGCTCAAAGTTTCAAGGTTATGTGGATTCAAACATCAATCTCAAGCACAACACTGTGCAAGGCTCAACAACAACATCTTCTACTAGAATGGCACCTTTAACAAAGTTAAAAAGCCCCAAACTGCCCCTACGAAAGGCTGAAAAATAGGGGTATGCAAGAGGGCTAGAATTGGAGCAGCACAGAGATCACAGTGTTGCAAAGCTGGAGGAGGATACAGAAGCAGGAATGACATAATGGATGGATTTGAAAATCAGAATAAGAAGTTTAAAATCTGGGCATAGATCAGTCTATGTGATCGGGGGAATAGTGATGGGTGAAGAAGATGTGACACAGAAAAATCTTTAGATAAACACATATTGATAGAGGGTGAAAGGTAGGAGACTGCTTACAACACAGTCAAAGCTAGAACCAATCTCCACACATGCTCCAACACCACCATACTCTTCTCCTGGGAGGCTAACTGTTAACATCTGACTCCAAGTCTTATGAAGAACTTTCACAAATATTGGTTTTATTGCTACAGAGACAAATGTTTCTCTCCATTAAGGGGAGACAGGCTCAAGGGCATTTTATGGGTCACCATCAGCTCAACCTAATTATTGCCACAAGAAATGTTGGGCATTGATTCAGAAGTCACACCTCACGTCAGCTAGAGTCTCTTAAGGAGAAATTTTACTTTGTGAATCAAGTTCATAAAGTGCACGTTACAATTCCTATTGGATGCCTATTTAAATAAAGAGACAACTTATAGAATCTTACAGCATACAGAGAGGCCCTTTGGTCCACAGCCACACTGCTAACCTTCTGAAAGAGCTATCAAGTTAGTCCAGTGAGTCTTCTTCAGAACTGAACTAACTGAAAAGCGTTCAGTGCTGCACAAGGATCACCAGACCCAAAACATTAACTCTGATTTCTCTCCACGGATACTGCAAGCCGTGCTGAGTTCTTCCAGCAATTTCTGTTCCTGATTTCCAGCATCTGCAGTTCTTGGATTTATTTTGTCAAATTTGTCCCAATGTCCCTTTCTTTCTTGGTAGCCCTGTAAACATTTGCCTTCTAAGTACATTGCCCTGTAAACATTTCCCTTTTGAAAGTTCCTGTTGAATCTGTTTTCATCACCCATTCACGCAATGCATTCCAGATCCAAAAGATAAAGTCACCACAGTCCTGCCAGACCATTGGGCTGCTCTCTCATTACAGAGAGAGAGAGATGACTGATAGTGGTTTAATCTGAGGGTCATCACACCTCAGCAGAGGGGGGAAATTGAAGAACAGAGTTCTTCATATTTACCAGAGATAAAAGGTACTGCAGATGCTGGAGAATCCGAGATAACAAGCATGGG
>JAHRHZ010000048.1:8081863-8173818 GCA_024137785.1 Ginglymostoma cirratum | reverse complement strand
ATTTTCTGATGAAGGGTTTAGGCCCGAAACGTCAAGTTTTCCTGCTCCTATGATGCTGCCTGACCTGCTGTGTTCATCCAGCCCCATGCTTGTTTCTTCATATTTACCTCTGGGTTCTGCATCGCAAACTAGCTGTCCAGCCAACTGAGCTAACTGACCTTCACTATTCCAGAGTATAACAACTCACAAAATAAAGCTGTCTCCTTCACTTCCTGCTGGGCCATATCTTAAGCCTATGTCAGTATTGTCAAAAATAGAAATTGCTGGAAAAGCTTAGCAGGTCCCACAGCATCTGCGGAGAGAAATCAGAGTTAACATGTTTGTCAAGCCTCTTGTCAAGTAAAATGTTTTCTCCACATTTACTCTGCCAAACTGCCGCACTTTGTTTTTGCTTAACCTTCTCTGCTTCATGGAGAATAAACTCAGCTTCTTCAATCTCAGTACTCCTGTCCCTGATCCTAGGTACGATCCTGGTGAGTCTCCTCTGCAGCCTTTCTCCCAAGATTTAACATCCTCCCCAAAGAATGGTGCCCAGAATTGGATGCAAAAGCCCTGCTGAGGTTCAACCAGTTATTTATAAAGGTTTGGCATATCTTACTTGGTTTTTGTACTCCAGGCCATAAGGCTTAAAGACAAGGATAAACTGATGGTATCCATGGAAATTAGAAGTGGATTTATTTAAACACAGCCACAAAGTCCTGAGTGTGGCTCTAGAGAATGTTGATTGACTACAGCGATTAATAACAATATCGAGTAAACAAATATTGAGACAATGTTCATGGTGAGATAAATCAGTATACAGCCTTGTTTCAGTGTCTTGATTCAGACTGCAAACTTAGATTCAGGAATACTCCTGCAGAATTTGTTGCAAACCGTCTCCTCTGAAAATGCCCCGTCAAGTCACACAGTCTCTTTTCCCAGTTCCAATGTTTCTATGACTTATAAACAAAGGTGTGTGTGTCTGTGTGTGTGTGTGCGTGTGTGTGTACACGCGTGCATGTACACGTGCTTTCGTTTGTGTATGCATATGTGTGCATGCATGCGTGTGTGAGTGCTTGTGTATGCACGTGTACGCACGCATGTGTGTGTGCTTGTGTGTGCAAGTGCGCGTGTGTGCATGCATGCATGTACATGTCAACGTGGCCCATTGCATCTTCTTGATCCCATGTTACAGGGTAAGCCTCAAGTGCTGACCTGTAAGGCAAGTATAACTCTAAGCATATTTTTCTGAAAAGAGAAGCTGAAAGGTTGAAACAACCCCTCATGTTCGTACTTGTATTCACGAGCTAAAAAAAAAGTGATGTCAACTTACATGCCAAGAATAGGCCTAGCGCTGTATTTTGGTGCTGAAAACTGCAATGATCTTATACACTATTATTTGTTTACATTGGCCTATATGTTGCTCCTTCTAAGTGCCTCCTACAGCAATGTCGTGATTGAACTTTAATTTCTGAAGATACAGGGACAAACGTGGAGGGCTGTGTTTGGTAGCTAGTGCCAGCAGAGGCTCAGTTGCTATCATTTCTGCCTCTGAGGTAACACAGTGTGGAGCTGGAGGAACACGGCAGGCCAGGCAGCATCAGAGGAGCAGGAAAGCTGACATTTCGGGTCAGGACCCTTCTTCAGAAGTGGGGGAAGGGGAATGGGGCTCTGAATAAATAGAGAGAAGGGGGTGGGGCTAGGGAAGGTAGGTGGGATGGTGATAGGTGAGTGCAGGTAGGGAGTGGTGGGGATTGGTCAGTGATGTGGGAGGAGCGGATAGGTGGGGGAGAAGACAGACAGGTCAAGGAGGCGGGGATGAGAGGGAGAGTTCGTCATGGGATGAGGCCGGGGGTGGGGAGATTTTGAAGCTAGTAAAGTCCACATTCAGACCATTGGGTTCTAGGCTCCCAAGGCAGAATAATGACGTGCTGATCCTCCAGTCTCCGGGTGGCGTGAGGATCAGAAGTCCTTACTACTCCCACTTGAGTTACTCAGCTGTATGTTCAAGACCCACTGCCGAGCCTGTGAGTAGCAGCTAAGGCTGATGCATCATAGGTGCTGCCTCTCAAATGAGAAGTTAAACTGATGCTGCATCGACCTGCTTCAGTGGATGCTAAGTATCACTTGGAGCATTGTTTCAAAGAAGAGTTATTGCTGGTATCTGAGCCAATTGTTATCCCCCAATCAACAGCACAAAAGATTATCTGGTCATTATCAGATTGGAGTTTCTGGATGTTTGCTGAGTGGATTTTAGCTATCACGGTTCCTACATTAAAACAAGTTCAGCGCTTCAAAAATTTACTTCATTTGTTGTGAGCTGTTTTGGAATGTTCTGAGGTTGTGCACAGCGCTAAGTGAATGCAGCTTCTTTTTCTACACAGACATGGTTGGAGTGTGGGGGGCGGGTGGTCGCATTTTGGGAAGGTCCTATTTTGTACGTTACAAGAGCAGAAACATTACCTGTGAAACATTTTATATATATATAAAATCACAATCCATGTAGATGGGAACACAGTGCAATTGCTGACAATTAGCTGCCCTGTATTGTTACGCACTGCAAGTTTTTGAGTCCTGGGAGACTTCGCTTCCTGGGTGGCCAAGTCTATTTAATGGGTTTTATTCGACTATTGCTTAGGGGGACCAACCCATTCACTGGCTTTTTCAAGCAGTTATTGGCTTTCTGTATGATTGTGGATTGATGGGGAAAATCAAATGCCTTATTTGGACAATGAAAATGATTGGCTCTCGATACAGCATCCCAGAATTTTACCACGGTCCCTTACAGCACAAGTCCGTTTGCTGTAAAAAAAAAGTACACAGTGACACTGGGGAAAAGGTTACGCGACTTCCCAGCTTGTGCCAATTTTGAGGCATTTTCTGCGTCATTAGCCTTTTCATTTTCACAAGGGAAAATGTCAACTTGTAGACAAAAATGGAATTGTCACGGCCCTCAGAAACAATGAAGTGTGGTTTGTGTGCGAAAAAATGTTTAAAAATGCTGATTTTGGGGACTAGCAGCGACCAGCAATGATGAACTGGAAAGCGTCCAAAACTGGAATTCATTCCCATGTCCTAGTGTCAGATCCAGTAGAAAGAATAAACTGTGTCTTCTAAAAAACAAAAATAAACAAACCAGTATCAATGCGTTCCATTGTTGGTTAAAGGCAAAAATACAGATTGGAACTTGTTGCTTGTTAGAGTTTATTAACCAGGCTGTTTATGCTTGTATGAATCCAATCAGATAATGATAGGCTTAAGTTGGCTAAAAGTCTAGCACACAAATGAGGCTTAACTAAGTGCCTCCTGTGAAGAACACAAGTTTGATAGCCTCTGGCTGAGCAGTTCATTGTCATTTTTATTTTCGCGTACTTGAGATTTGAAAATGACAGGAGGAAGTGATCCAGATAGTCCATCAAGCCTGCCCCACTTTCTTGGTGACTCGACAATTTTTAGCTTCATAAACCTCTAGAAGGTTTAAAAGAGCGAAGTTGGAAAGGAAAAAAAAATACTTGAGTAATTCCTCGCTCCCCACCCCCAGCCCCCAACCCCTAGCACCCACCCACCTGCAACCCCTTCCTGAAACAAGTCAAAAGCATTGTATCAGTCAAGCTGCTTTTTGAAATGATTCAGATGCACAGAGACGACTACACCAGCTAAAGGCAAATCTCTCTTCATATTTCTTCCTTCCCTCTCACTGCAAAGAGCTCATTGCAAAACACACCTTGATTCAGTGACTGACTAATTTTTCTCTTCGGTCAGCCACCAGGTGGAAGTGAAGTGAGGGGGCCTGTAGTTCCCCTTTTCATCCAGGATTTGCAGCCTTTGACCACTCCCAAATGCCTTTGTCCCGAGCAGCATCTGTGAAATTGTTAACTTAGAGCAGAAAGAAATTGAACTCCTATCCCACAAATGGTGCCATGCTTTATTGTTCTATTCCAGTGTTTTGACTGATAAATTGCTGCATTTCTTGTTTTAACTGATGTAATTTAACACAGAAACTATTACCAGTACCATCAGGGGCTTCATTCTCATGTTAACCTACTGGCTTTAATTGAGGTCCCCACCAAAATGACATATATGTGAGACTACTAAGCCTCCTTTTGCTCAATAATAATAATTTCCAGGCTGTTGTTATTAATGGTGATCTAGAGGAACTGGAGACCCATAGACACAGGTGTTCATATTGTTTTACATCTCTTACTCAGTATGCTTTTAAGAGGCATTAAGGGCTGCAAGGTGGCTCAGTGGTTAGCACTGCTGTCTTCCAGTGCCAGGGACCCGAGTTCAATTCCACCCTTGGGTGACTGTCTGTGTGGAGTTTGCACATTCTCCCTGTGTCTGTGTGGGTTTCCTCCCACAGTCCAAATTTGTGCAGATTAGGTGGATTGGTCATGGGAAATTGCCTACAGTGTCCAGGTATGTGCATTAGGTGGATTAGCCATAGGAAATGCAGAGTTACAGGGATAGGATAGGGTAGGGGGTCTGGGTGGGATGCTCTTGGAGGATTGGTGTGGACTCAATGGGACAACTGGCCTGCTTCTACACTGTAGGGATTCTACAGTACATGTTCATGACTTGCAGCAAAGCAGATGAAATGAGTGTATGTATAAAGATCTCACATTCCATATTACCCCAGTATCACTTGAAGTGTGACACTCCATTGGAAGCATGTTGCTCTGTTGTACTTAAAAGCTTTGTTTTATCCCAGACCCTTACGCGTCTGAAAAATATAACGCTTGTGCATAATAGCTAGCTATAATAAATTGGATTTTTCAATACCACACCCGGGTTCTGTTAGGGGATATAGCATAAGCTTTGCTGCATCAGATAAAACACCTTGTTCCAGGCAAACATACACCAACTAACACAAAATTCCATTTACAACCATCAGTGAAACCATCAAAGCCAATAAGAAACAATACAAGCGAGACAGTATGAATATTTCTTGTTACTAACCTTTCCTGGACAACTCTTTTTTTTCCTATCTTGGATTACATGGCTCTGAAGATTAACTCTCTGCAGATCCTCATGTTGTCGTACATTTACTTTCACCACAGGAAAAATTCTAAAAAAAATGAAAAATTTGCAATTTTTAGAACAATCAGTTGACAATATAGTTACAATTATTGTCTACTTTCCCCATGCAGTAAGAGTGTTGATTATACATTGCCTTGTCTCTGCTGCCTCAGCAAAACATTCAAATTCCTTAAGCCAGCAGAAGCCAAGAGCTTGCCGTTTGAGTAAAAATTCAATCTTCAAAATTCAAAGCTTTAATGAAACTATTTTACCCAATTGCTGTTGAATTGTTAAAGACCATAGCACCAAAGATACTTTCAAGGTGCAAGATTTCAGGATCCTTGTCCATGTGAGGGCCATATGTCAAATATCTTGTCATAAAATGGTGTGAATGAGGGATAACAAAACGTAAATGCTTTACTGTTTTAGGCAAGCAACAGGACTGAATTTATCTGGTGCCGTACATAACACAAACCAGAGCACAGCCGATGAAGTACCTTTGAGGGATAATCACTGCCAAACATAGGAAACCAAGGCAGCCAGTTGATGCACAGTTAACCCACATAGACATTGATGAGGTACATGATCAGTTAATGTGTTTAATGATGAAGATGAAGAGTAAGTATTGACCGGAAGATGGGGGAGATCTAGAATCCACTCCTATGCATGGTGCTGTGGGATCATCTGCATCCATCTCAAAGGGAAGCTGGAGCCTTGATTGGACAGCTCATCTAAATGATACCTCTGATTGTACAGCAATAAACTGTCAACCTAGACAATTCTCGAGTGGCGCTTGAACCCGACTCGGAAATGGAGATGCTAGCTGTAAGCCAGTGCTGATGCCAATTGCAACAGCTAGCTCCACACCAATGAAGTTATACGTTGGAGACAGAAAGAATTCTCTCAACAGACCAAACATATTTTGTTGCTGGAATCCATGTTGTAGTGCTCTTTTGTGCACTGAGTCTTCAGCTGCACGGTAAAGGAGTTGACTTCCCAACCATACTTTCACCTACAAGCCCTGTGCATCTGGCAATATCAACGTGCTTGGCTGGTAGGTAGGCACTTTCCCAAAACATCCAGATAAATAACTACAAAAACAACACTCACTGATATTTTCTTATTGTTGAATTACACCGCATTTAAAGTACAGGAAGAGGCCATTCAGCCCGACCAGTCCATACTGTATTTATGCAGCACACAGGTCTCCTCTCGACTTATTTCTAGTCTTATCTCTAACCCCAGTAGCATATCCTTCTTTTCCTTTCTCCCTCATGTACTTGTTTAGCTTTCCCTTAAAGGTATCAATGTCATTTGCCTCATGACTCCTTGTGGTACTGTACAGTTACAGGTGCCACCCTTTGGGAAGGATATGAATGTTCTATAGAGTGATTGCAGAAAAGTATTTGCATGAATGGTTCCGGGGATAAGAATCTCCACTTATGAGGGAAGGTTGGAGAAGATGGGACTCTTTTCCTTGCAGGGAAGGCAAGAAGGAGATCTGACAGAAATTTTCAAAATTCATAAGGGGTCTGGATTGAATAGGTAGCGAGAAGTTTTACCATTCGTAAAAGGAACAAGAACAAGAGACCACAGATTTAAAGTGTTTTGTAAACGTAGCAAATGTGATATGAGAATATATTTTTTCACACAGCAAACAGTAAGGGTTTGGAATGCACTGCCTGGAAGTGTGGTGGAGGAAGGTTCAATTGAGGCATTCAAAAGGGCATTGGATGGTTATTTAAACATAAACAATGTTACGGGGTTATGGGAAAAAGGCAGGAGAATGGCGTTAAGTTGAAAAACTCGAGAAAGCCAGTGCAGATGCAGTGGCTGAATAGCATCCTTCTGCACTGTAACAATTCTATGATTCTAACCACCCTCTGGGTAATTTTTCCACCCAATTTCCTTATTGAATTTAAATTGATTTAGATTCTGTACTGCACATTGAGTCATTACGTCATTTTCAGACATCTACCAGGTCACCCCTCAACGTTCTCTTTTCTCGAAGGAATACCTGAAACTTCGGTATCCTTTCCTAATAACTATAATCATTTAGAATATGCATTCATTTGAAAAACGTCATGGATACACTTTTGCTTCTGACATTGGTTTACACTTCAACTCTGACGGTCCAAGTATCTGAAAGATACACGTTTTTAATTCTGCAGTTTTCTCGTGCCTCCTTATTTCCTGGAGGCTTGCGGGCAATCCTGGAGAGCTGGCAACACTAAGAACAAACACTCCCTTTCTTCACAAATTGTTGCAAATCTGCAGCGAAGTGTAATATCTTGGGGGTACCTGAAGTGGTCCTGAATTTATGTAAATCAGGTAATTTGCTATCATCTGATTCTCACATCAGTGACATTTCATAGACCTTTTTTTTGACAAAACAGAAGAAACATGACCCTAAAGCCAGGTCACAGAGCAGGCAGAACTGTACTACGAATGAATTTCCCCTGGTACAGCTTCCAAACATTGCTGCAATTCCAAGTACATCCTGTACTGCACTTATAGCAAGATCTATCCCAGCTCATTTCCAAGGAGACAGAGATAATTTGCTGTTTGTTTGATGGGATTGAAGTAATTAAAATTTCAACTCATCTACTGAAGGATCTGCAGATAACGCTTTCCAAATTATTATGATGTTCCTGATTCAGTTTCCTCCCAATGTTCTGCTGCAACTTGAGTTCATTCTTCTCTTTCCTTTTAAACTTCAAACAAAAACTTCTCTCCTACAGGCTGCATCCTCACACTTTGGCCTAGGACTAATAATAATTTAAGATAATTTAATTAAACTCAGTTTCTCAGGAAAGTTGCTGATCACATGTTACTCTATTGAAAAACTTGGCAGCACTTTGGAGCTTGATACACATTTATCTCTTCAATGACTCCCCAAGAGACTCACTGAATTTGGAAAGTTCTTTCCCCAAGCCCTCTGGGAAGTTTCCTATGAACTCTGGGTAACTTCCTCTCATTTTGAATTATGGCATTGTATTTTTTTTCCTCAAACGCCAAGTGCCAACTCCAAGCACACAGACAAACCCACACTTCCAACCCAGAACGCCAAGAACTCAAATCTATGCCAAATGACATTGAAATTCATATCTCAGTTTCATCACAACACTGAACTATATTTCAGTAACTGCTTTTAACAACAACCAAAAGAAAAAATGGATTTTCAAGCAGGAACTGGAACTTTCTGTCTCTCTTTTTCCCTGCCTACTTCTCTAATCATCTTGGAAAACAACACCCAGTGAAGAAGCCAATTAATGTAACAATCATTTACCAAGAACACAGAGATGTCCAAGAAATTTTCAAATACTGAGGATACCATTCAATAAGCCATGAATTAGGGGAAGCAATAGTGTCATGGATAATGTCAACTGTCTAATAATGCAGGAATCCTCTGGGGACATGAGTTCAAATCCTGTCATGACAGATGGTTAAAGTGAATTCAATTAGAGTCATAGAAACGTACAGCACAGAAACAGACCCTTCAGTCTGACTTGTCCACGCCAACCAGATATCCTAAATTCATCTAGTCCCACTTCCCAGCATTTTTGCCAATATTCCTCTAAACCCTTCTTATTCATATACCAATTTAGATGCTTTTTCTCAACAAAACATATAACCCAAAAAACACTCTACTCACGACTGTAGATTTACAAATTAAAAACGTAAGGTTACGTTTTAAAAGTAACCACTTAGCTGTTCCCCTGCTGTGAGGTCCCCATACAGGTTTCTCCAATGCCCAGATACTTGAAACTAAACTGCAGAGGCAGGTAGCTGTGCAGGTTCACTGCCCATGTGGTCCCTGCTTTGTCTTTCTTCCTCCTTTTTAAAAGTGCCATTGTTTTGATTTTTTTCCCCACAAGTTCCAAAACAATGCAACAGCTTAAAAAACAGTAATTACTACTCCTAGAATTTGAGGACATCAGCTCCAACGCTGAAAATACCTCACAAAAGGAGCAGCTCTCACAGTCGCAACTTTTTTCCAGTCTTCCATCTTGGATTATTAGGCTGAATCTTAAAAATTTCAGAATTAATTTCTACCCTAATGGCAATTATGTAAGCATTATCAATGGTTGTAAAGGCCAATCTGGTTTACTAATTCCCTTTAGGGAAGGAAATCTGTCATCCATAGCTGGTCTGGTTTACAGACCCACAGCAATGTGGTTAACTCTAAACTGCCCTCTGAAATGGCCTTGGTAAGCCATTCAGATCAAGGGGCAGTTAGAGATGGGCAATAAATGTTGGCCCAGCTAGGGACACCCACATTCCATGAGTGAATAAAAAAGAAACTATGGTCTCAGTATATAACACTTAAAAAATTTTAAGATCTTTTTAACTGCAAAACCATTATTCTCCTGTCTGTACTAGACACTCTCTCTCTTAAACTTGTTACCTCTGATGCTGTGTGTTTTTGACTATCATTTTTTTCCCTCGGGATTAATAGGCAATAAAAGTCCTCTTTCCTCCACTGAAGAATACCTTATTAACTGGCTCCTTCATTTCCATTTTTTTAATTATAGAGTGATACTGATTCAGTGGGTACATTGACCACCATTGGGATAACACAAAGACAAATATCATTGGGTGACTATTGTCCTGCAGTGGCTCCCAGTCCAGTAACACCTATATTTTACAAAGGCTCAACGCAAGTGGGAAGAACAATGGTACGGCCTTGGGTGGTGTTGTGGAACAGAGGGACCTAGAGGTGCATGCACATAATTCTTTAAACTTTGCATCCCATATCGACAGGGTGGTTGAAAAGGCACTTAGCACATATGCCTTCATTGAGTATAGAAGCATGTTGAGGTTGTACAAGACATTGATAAGGCCTCTTCTGGAGTACTGTGTCCAGTTCTGGTCACAAGGATATTATCAAGCTGGAGAAGGTTCAGAAGAGATTTACCAGGATGTTGCCAGGTATGGAAAGTTTGAGTTATAAAGGAAGGCTGGATAGGCTGGGACTTTTTTCAATGGAGTGTAGGTGGTTTAAGAAGTGACCTAATAGAAATAATGTGGGGCATAGATAGAGTTAGTGGTAGTTGTCGTTTCCCTAGGATAGGGGCTTTCAAGACTAGGTGGCACATTTTTAAGGTGAGTGGAGAAAAATTTAAAAAAGACACGGGGGGAAAATTTTTTTACATAGGTGGTGGTTCGCATGTGGAATGAACTTCCTGAGTAGTTGCTGGATGTGGGTACAATCACAACATTTAAAAGACATCTGGATAAGTACATGGATAGGAAAGGTTTGGAGGGAAATTGGCGAGGACCAGGCAGGTGGGACTAGTCTAGTTTGGGATTACGTTCGGCACAGACTGGTTGGACTGAAGGGTCTGTCTTTGTACTGTATGACTTTATGACTCGATAACATCATCACATTTTCCATTTAGGGGTCCTGCAGCCCTCAGTTCTCAAAATCGAGTTCAATAATTTTAGACCCTGAACACCGTCCTTTATATCCTTCACCCATCCCCACACCCTGTCATCATGTGAGCTGCTTTCAGCACAGCCTACTCATTTTCACTTACTTACGGTCTCCATTAGCAATTTTTCTTTCTCCTTGGCATTCTATCTTCCATTCCTTTGTTCCCCTAACTATCATTCTCTCTCTCTGGGCTCCATCTCTGCCTATTTGCTCACTCCTTCCCCTCCCCCACCCTCTGTCTTCAGGATATATACCACCTTTTCCCAGCTACCATCAGTTCTGGACTTGAAACATTAACTCTGCTTTCCTTCCACAGATGCTGCCAGACATGCTGAGTATGTCCAGCAATTTTTGATATTGTTTCAGATTTCCAGTATCTGCAGTTCTTTGTTTATTACATCTTTAAAATGTTCATCTTTATTTTGAAATCCTTCCACGGACAGCCCTTACCTCTCCTCAACTCTGTTGTCTCCTCCAGGTCTACAATGCTCTGAGATCTGTGCACTCCACCAATTCTGGCCTCTCGCAACTCCCTGATTATAATGCTTCACCAGTGTTGCAGCCCAAGGTTATGAAATTGCTTCCTCAAACTCACAGCTTCTTTCTACTCTTTCAGATGCTTCTTAAGCTTAGTTTACTGAGCATAACATTTGCTTGTACGACTCAGGGTCAATTTGATAACATTACTGTGAAGCATACTATGGTGTTTCACTACGTTAAAAGCATAAATGCAAATCACTCTTGCATTTAATAGCAGGGAAATAATAGGGGCACTTCCTTAAATTCAAGGCTGCTCAGACTGGAGAGATTCCATTAGACAGAACAGGATATTTTACCATTGACATTGCCTGGCAAATCAAGTTTGCCTGTTGAAAAAGTGGACAGAGATTCTTTGCACCATTTCTTTGGCATGCATCTCAAACATTAATATAGCCCCACGCAAAGAGCAAGGGAGTACTTCCTAATGTCCTGGTTAATAGTTATCCCTTGGTTAATACTTATAAATCGAATATTCTGGCCATAATCAGACTGCTGTTTGTGGGAGCTTGGTGTGTGAAAATTTGTTACTGTCTTTGTAGCTTCACAACAGAGACAACTCGCTTTGAAAAAAGCACTTGATTGGCTGTAAAGTGGTTTAGGATAGCCTGAGGTGGTGGAAGGTGTCATATAAATGCAAGTCCTCCTCACACTGCAATGGTGACCTAGAGCAAGGCTATACTGGAGTGGCTAAGGTTAAACTTTTGTCACAACTTCTTCCTAAAAAAAACTACCATTGCTGGTGGCCACCAAACAGGAGGCTAGGTACAAATGGGATACAGGTAGTTCAACATTTCCCTACTGCTTTATACCGTGGCATTCACTTCAGTAACGTCTCCTTTTAGATTTTAGTCATCCCAATCCTTTTAAAGTTCACAGAAACCACTTTCCCCAAATGCCCCACTGCAAACATCCAATGCACAATGATTCTTGGACAACTTTGGAAAATTGCACGGAAACAGCAAAACAGGCATCTGCCATTGAGTGGACTCAGCACCTGTTTAAAACCATTCAGCGTGAAGAACAGCTCAAATTGATAAATTCTGCCTGAAAGTTACACACAAACCTTGGTGAAATTTCCTTTTTCTCAAATTGATTTATTGTAGTTTCGACAAAGCACATCACCAACACTATGTTTCTCATTTTTCTCTATTGAACTAATACTAGCACAGATGTAAATTGACATAAAATACTCTCATTTTCTTCCAACTTGTTATTCTGGTTATCTATGTTGTCTCCTCCCCACTGCCTTGCTGTCTTACGGATGATATGGATGCTTAACCAGCCACTCACCATTTGTACACCTTGATAATGAATGGAAACTTCCAAAACAGTTGGGTTTTACCACTCTTCTGAAATCCTGCTGTTTCTTTAATTCTGGTCTCTTGTCTATCCTCCACATCCTTCGCAATAACCACCGTTAGCTGTGCCTTTGCTGCCTAACCAAAAACTTTAGAACTCCCTCGCATCCTGGAAGTTTCCATTAACCAGAAACTGAACTAGACCAGTCATATAAATATTGTGGCTACAACAGCAAGTCAGAGACTAGGAATTCTGCAGTGAGTCACTCACTTTTATTCTCCCCAAAGCCTGTCCACCATCTACAAGGCACAAGTCAGGACTGTGATGGAATACTCTCCACTTGCCTGGATGGGTACAGCTCCAACAACACTCAAAGGGTTAGTCACTCTCTGGACAAATGGCCCACTTGATTAGCACCACATCCACAAGCATCCAGTCCCTCTGCCACTGATGCTCAGTAGCAGCAGTGTGAACTAACTACAAGATGCAATGCCTAAATTCATCAAAGATCCTTAGACAGCACCTTCCAAATGTGCAACTATTTCCATGTAGAAGGTCAAGTGCAGCAGATACATGATAACACCATCACCTGTAAGTTATCCTCCAAGCCAATCACCATCCTGACTTGGAATATGCCATTGTTCCTTCACTGTCACTGGGTCAAAACCTTGGAATTCCCTCCCTAAGGCATTGTGGATCTAACAACTGCACAATGGACTGTAGCAGTGCAAGAAGGCAACTCATCACCGCCTTCACAAGGGCAACTAGGGACTGGCAATAAGAAAATACAGGACAGCCAGCAATGCCTATGCCCTACGAGTGAATTTAAAATAAAGAAGATCCACGCATATGATTACAGAGCATTAATTAGTTCATAAAAAAATCAATATTACTATTTCAGTTTTGTTAATATTTGTGCTTTTGCATGACTGTCCAGAATCTTCTATCCCTTTATAACCAAGTGTTAATGACAGAAATCTAAATCTGACTAATTCCAATTTAACGCTTGATAATGCAAGTTCACTGTTTTGAAGCGGCCGTTTACTGAGGCAATGAATAGCAGCAGCTGCAGAATTCACAATTGTTGGCCTATAGCTAGTCAACCATGCCCTCGGAATAGGCTGACAGGACTCCGCGTGAACTCACAGGCACAGGGTCTAGAATTCAGCTCCTTCAGCAAAAGTCAACAGCCACAGAGCTCGACAGGAAACTGCTAAGAGGGCACAAACCCTTCCTTTCCTCTCACCCTTTGAACTCTGGGAAATGCATCAACTAATAATAATAATTAAGTGAAAAGTCAACAGTCAGGAGGGCGAGAAGGAGAATTTGTTTTTTCATTCAACATGTTAATCTGATCTAGAATGCCTGAAAGAGTGGTGGAAGCAAATTCAATTTTTTTTTATTACAATCCTCATGGGAGAATCATGAGCCAAAGTAACCAAATTTACCAAATATTCCAAATTAAGAAATTCTCAATAACATCTGACTTGATGCAACAAATCAGAATGAACACAAATTATACACGTACTAACAGGCGATTTGGTTTTTTTTATTCAATTGTGGGATGTGGGCATTACCGGCTACATTTATTGCCCATCCCTGAGAAGATGGTGGTGAGCTGCCATCTTGAACCACTGCAGTCCATTTGTAGAAGGTGGACCCATAATGCCATTTTGCTTTCAATTCCACGAATGATACTTAGAAGTTAGAAAAAAAATTAATTTCACTTAAATAGTCAGTAAAGCAAGAATATGTCTTACACAATTACAAGATCATAACTTGCACACATGTAGCATTATCTGTAGGTTTAAAGTTCTCTCACTCAGCCTCTGGTTCCTAGGATTGCATACATTTCCACTTAACTGATACACCTTGAGTCCCATTCACCAGGATTCATATTCAATTCAACATCTTCAGAGATGGCATTCAACTGAAAGGGATATTCCTGCAGAACCTCTGTTATTAGGTTCACAATAGTCTTGAAGGCACAACTGTCTTGAATTCCCCAAGGATTCCTGTACCTGACTTCTTTAATAAACCCTATAGAACGGTCTGTTCGGCTCTCACAAAACCAAAGCAGCAACAGTAAAATCATCCAATTTCTAACTCTTGCTCTATCCCTGTCTTTGGCTTTCTGTCCTGTTTAATTATATCATACACATAAAAGATCTTTGTAAACATGCCTTCCTTACTCTCCCCTCATCTGCAGTTCTCATTCATGTTTGGGCCGTATAGTTTTTGTGTTTAATGGCCTTTCTGTTGCAAGACCACTTTTTAATTCACTCATGGGACATGGGTGTCACTGGCTATACAGCATTTACTTCCCATCCTTAGTTTCACTTGAGAAGCCGATGGTGAGTCACAACCTTGAACAGCTGCATCCATATGCTGTAGGTACACTTACATTAGGGAGCGAATTCCAGAATTTTGACCCAGCGATACTGAGGGAACTGTGATATATTTCCAAGTCAGTGTGGTGAGTTGCTCGGAGGGGAACTTGCAAGTGGTGGGGTTTTCATACACCACTATTTCTCATTATTCAAGAAAATGATACTTAATCACTGTGAGAAAATTCTTTAAAATCCTTTTCAAATATTGTCAAAAACAATTGCAGATTCCATAGACATTTTAAAGAAGCTATGAATATTCCTTCCTGTGCTCCTTCCTGATCAAAGGTCATTGCACTTTCAACACATTCTGGGACAGCCCAGGGAAGTGAGATTATACTAGACTAGTCTTCCAAAGAGCTGGTACAGACACAATGGGTTGGAAGGTTCTCTTTCTGCGCTGTATGACTACCATATTGCAGATATCAATGCCCATGTGAATCTCCTGCTGCTATCATCATCTAGGCTAGAAATGATGTGACAGATGTAACTAATGTCCAAATGGGTTACAAACCATGGACAAAATCTTGGGGAAAACTCAATCTAGTTGTCTATTCATACTTATAAAACTGGCCTGACAAAGGCATGTGACTTTACAGAATTGAGAGGGAGGCATCATCCTCTGGTGTAGCACCAAGTATGGCACTGTGATTGACAGCTATATTTGAATTTCTCTGCCTGCTGTACACTATTCATGGCAAGTATATGGATGGCAGCATTGCCCCTGGCTCACCTCATGGAGAAAGAGCAGTTAGTTTCCCATTGCTGAGTTTCTTCAGCAATATCTGTTCTTGTTGTGAGTGGTAACGTCAAATTCCCCAAAATGCTGATGATTTGCACATCCTTTGCCAATTTGTTGCAGAGAAACTCTTAGCACGGGACGATAGCTCGATTACATGGAGTGGATGTCAGAACTGTGGTTCAACACTGATTCTCATTTTGGGGAGGTCACAGGTTAGTAACCACTAGATTGAACCATTTAAGCCTTTCCCCACACCAGCCATGATACAGACCTAGACAATGCTCTTTCCAGTGTCAGGGATCTTCCAGAAGTTTACTGTTCCTCTGTCCCCTTGACTGGGAAAGATAAGCATTTTGGAGCTGCATTCCCAAGAGGTCGGTTCCTCTGGATTGACAACACGACTTTGTACATTAATGTAAAACAAGACCAACAGATCAGCAGCCTGCTTTAAACCTTTCCTCATTTTGATTTCGATCGAATTCATTATGACTGGAAATGGAAGTCATGTAGAATTGATGCGGCTGTCGCTGTTTTACACAATGACAGAAAGAGAACATGTATCTCAATGACTAACAGTGACAGAATTCATTCCACCCACTGGAAAATAACACCAATCTACATTAAGAGCCATTAACCAGCCCTTAATTGGCACAAAAGTAACACCAGAACATTAGTGTGAAATAAAACTTCTTACTTTGGCACAACAGAAAGCTCTTGCATGAAAATCTCCAGTTGAGGTTACTCGCAATTGTCTCACAGATTTCCATGTCATTTAACACCAGTCTCCATTCAGAAAACTTACACTCATGAACAGTTCTGAATCTAAATTGATCAAAATCAGGCAGCCACATTACCTCCTCCTGAAGCTGAAAATTGGTCGTAGTGGAAAAGTATTTAATAAAATACATTTTGTAGTTTTACCTGTTTTTAGGTCACTTGTGACAATAAATAATTAAAGGTGAAGAAGCTCAAATTTAATTGACTTCAGTGAGGCATCTGATTCTTGGGAAAACATTTTTGAGGTGTGGGTGTTGTAATAAATTATTGCAAGGTGTGAGCTCCTTAGGGTTAATTCTCCTGGGTGCCTTTGTTAAATCAGGATTGAAGCTGGATGAAATTAAGTACTATAACAAGGTGTAGGGCTGGATGAACACAGCAGGCCAAGCAGCATCAGAGCAGCAGGAAGGCTGACGTTTCAGGTCTGGACCCTTCTTCAGAAATGGGGGAGGGGAAGGGGGTTCTGAAATAAATAGGGAGAGAGGGGGAGGCGGATAGAAGATGGATAGAGGAGAGGATAGGTGGAGAGGAGGCAGACAGGTCAAAGAGGCGGGGATGGAGCCTGTAAAGGTGAGTGTAGGTGGGGAGGTAGGGAGGGAATAAGTCAGTCCAGGGAGGACGGACAGGTCAAGGGGGCAGGATGAGGCTAGGAGATGGGGGTGGGGCTTGAGGTGGGAGGAGGGGATAGATGGGAGGAAGGACAGGTTAGGGAGGTGGAGATGAGCTGGGCTGGTTTTGGGATGCGGTTGGGGGAGGGGAGATTTTGAAGGTTGTGAAGTCCACATTGATACCATTGGGCTGTAGGGTTCCCAAATGAAATATGAGGTGCTGTTCCTGCAACCTTTGGGTGACATCGTTGAGGCACTGCAGGAGGCTCAGGATGGACATGTCGTCTGAGGAATGGGAGGGGGAGTTGAAATGGCTCACGACTGGGAGGTGCAGTTGTTTGTTGCGAACCGAGCATAGGTGTTCTGCAAAGCGGTCCCCAAGCCTCCGCTTGGTTTCCCCGATGTAGAGGAAGCCACAACGGGAACAGCGGATACAGTATACCACATTGGCAGATGTGCAGGTGAACACCTGCTTGATGTGGAAGGTCTTCTTGAGGCCTGCGATGGAGGTGAGGGGGGAGGTGTAGGGGCAGGTGTAGCACTTTCTGTGGTTGCAGGGAAAAGTGCTGGGTGTGGTGGGGCTGGAGGGGAGTGTGGAGCGGACAAGGGACTCATGGAGAGAGTGGTCCCTCCAGAAAGCAGATAAGGGTGGGGAAGGAAAAATGTCTCTGGTGGTGGGGTGGGATTACAGATGGCGGAAGTGTCAGAGGATGATGCGTTGGATCCAGAGGTTGGTGGAGTGGTACGTGAGGAAGAGGGAGATTCTGTTTTGGTTGTTATTGCAGGGAGGGGGTGTGAGGGATGAGGTGCAGGAAATGCGGAGTTTGAAATTCCCAATTCCTTCGCCTCCGCCACATCTGCTGCCAGGATGAGACATTCCACTCCCAAACATCTCAGATGTCCTCGTTTTTCAAGGACTGCAACTTCCCCCACTCAGTGGTCGAGAACGCCATTGGCCGTGTCTCCTGCATTTCCTGCAACTCATCCCTCACACCCCCTCCCTGCAATAACAACCAAAAAAGAATCCCCCTCGTCCTCACGTACCACCCCACCAACCTCCGGATCCAACGCATCATCCTCCGATACTTTCGCCATCCGCAATCTGACCCCACCACCAGACATTTTTCCATCCCCACCCTTATCTGCTTTCCGGAGGGACCACTCTCTCTGTGACTCCCTTGTCCGCTCCACACTCCCTTCCAGCTCCACCACACCCGGCGCTTTTCCCTGCAACCGCAGGAAGTGCTACACCTGCCCCCACACCCCCATTCCAGGCCCCATGAAGACCTTCCACATCAAGCAGTTGTTCACCTGCACATCTGTGAATATGGTATACTGTATCCACTGTTCCCGTTGTGGCCTCCTCTACATCAGGAAAACCAAGCGGAGGCTTGGGGACCGCTTTGCAGAACACCTATGCTCAGATCGCAACAAACAACTGCACCTCCCAGTTGTGAGCCATTTCAACTCCCCCTCCCACTCTTTATAATGACATGTCCATCCTGGGCCTCCTGCAGTGCCACAACGATGCCACCCGAAGGTTGCAGGAACAGCACCTCATATTTCGCTTGGGAATCCCGCAGCCCAATGGTATCAATGTGGACTTCACAACCTTCAAAATCTCCCCTCCCCCAACTGCATCCCAAAACCAGCCCAGCTTGTCCCCGCCTCCCTAACCTGTCCTTACTCCGACCTATCCCCTCCTCTCACCTCAAGCCCTACCCCCATCTCCTAGCCTCATCCTGCCCCCTTGACCTGTCCGTCCTCCCTGGACTCTCGCTAACTCCCCACCTACACTCACCTTTACTGGCTCCATCCCCGCCTCTTTGACCTGTCTGTCTCCTCTCCACCAATCTTCTCCTTTATCCATCTTCTATCCGCCTCCCCCTCTCTCCCTACTTATTTCAGAACCCCCTTCCCCTCCCCCATTTCTGAAGAAGGGTCCAGGCCCGAAACGTCAGCTTTCCTGCTCCTCTGATGCTGCTTGGCCTGCTGTGTTCATCCAGCTCTACACCTTGTTATCTCAGATTCTCCAGCATCTGCAGTTAATCTCTGAAATTAAGTGTTCCCTTGTTTTGCACTTTTCATCAAACATTGTGGAGATTTTCCAGAAGTTCTGCCTGTAGTGCAGAAAGAAAAATCTGACAGGTAAAATCATGTCTTTTTTTTAAGATTCAACTTGATAAAATTATCCCGTTATTGATTTGATTGTAACTGTTCCACTTTTTCTTTGCAAAGATAAAGAGTCAAGTCACCATAGTCCCAGTCTCCATTAGATAGAGACGACTGGGTCACTATCCCTCAGGTGAGAAGAGAGGTGGAGGAGGACAGTCCTCATGGTGACCTCAGCCAGTGCTGGAATTGAACCAGGGTTATTGGCATCACTTGGCATTGTAAACCAGCCAACTCAGCTAACTGATCCCCTGGCCATGTAACCAGGATATGACCTCTTAAATTGTTGTTTGATAGTTGAATCCTGAGCCTTACTCATAATTTTGGTATCTTTTTTCCCTTCACATTCATACTGTGAGATGTGGGTAAAGTAATGACATGTATATGGAAGGCAACACCAGTGATGATGTGTGGATTTGAGATTTCCATGGAATTATCTGATTGCCATGTTGTGGTCTGAGAGGGGCTCCTAAGCTAGCTGATTATTACCTTCCTGCAGACTTTTGTGCCTGAAAAGAAAGTGGATACAAGGGAGGAAATCACAAGCCCCATTGTTTCAAACAAAAAGCGGGCACACAGGCTTTAATGCCAAACAAAAATCTACAGATCACAGAACTAAGGGGCAAAGCAAACAAAGTGTTAATTTTTGAAAATTTGTCCTCAGGATGTGGCAGCGTTGAAATTTATTATTTAGCTCTATGTGCCCTGAAAAATGCTGTTGTTGCGTTTTCTCCATAACCCGCTGCAATCTCTGTGCTCCCATGGTGGGATCAATGAAGGGAGTTCCAGGATTTTGACAGAGACAGTTAAGTAATCACATAAAAATGTGCAAGTCAGGCTGCTGTGCGACTTGATAAAGAAGTCGGAAGTGATGGGTTCCCATGACACTGCTGCCCCCTCTGCTTGATTAATTCCGACTTTTGAGCTGTTAGCTCAGGGTAGCCTGTTTCTGATGAACTGGCTAACATATTATGTATAAGGTCAGAAGTCACACGACACCATGTTACAGTCCAACAAGTTTATCTGAAATCACAAACATTTGGAATGGAAGAGCAGCGCTCCGAAATCTTGAGATTTCAAACAAACCTGTTAGACTATAACCTGGTGTTGTGTGATTGCTGGCCTTGTCCACCCCAGGCCAATACTGGAACCTCCACATCATATTATTTCTAGTCAGATGGAGAAATGTCATGCAAACAGTTAAAACATTCCTAACCCAAACCACATGGCACAATTTCAACTCACTGTGGGTACAGATTAGCTATTATTACTGTGTTGACACCAAATGCAATCCAATATTTAATCAGTAGTAGCTTTGGTTTATTCAGCACTATGATATGTGTCCTCATGGATATTTTCAAACACATTTAAATCTATCTCCTTGGCACGGACGGGTAAACGTTTGGCTTGTCTTTTCCTTCGCTCTGGGAACACAAATAATGCAGGAATGTGACAGACTTTCTTTTCGAAGAATTGCAATCTATGAGCATCACAGGGAGACCCTGAATCTTGAGCCAAGTTATGTGTGCTGTGAGACAGGATGCCCAATGAAAAGATTTAAATGAACATGGCAACAACTTTAAGTGGACCCATTAGCCTTGTTTACCACAGATAAGGAATCCAATACGACTGGTAACCAGTGTTAGCAACACAATCTGCATTTTGGTAAAACAAGCAAGGACAGGACTTACACAATTAAAAGTAGGGCCTTGGGTAGTGTTGTAGAACAGAGAGACATAGGGATTTAGACACATAATTTTTTAAAGCTTGCACCACATATAGAGAGGGTGGTTAAGAAGGTGTTTAGCACACTTGCCTTCATTGTTCAGACCTTTGGGTATAAATATTGGGATGTCACGTTGAGGTTATACAGGATATTGGTGAGGCCTCTTCTGGAGTACTGTGTCCAATTCTGGTTGCCCTGTCATAGGAAGGATTTTATTAAGCTTGAGAGGGTTCAGAAAAAATTTACCAGGATGTTGCTGGGAATTGAGAGTTTGAGTTATAAAAATAGGCTGGATAGGTTGAGATTTTTTTCACTGGAGTATGAAAGATTGAGGGGTGACATCATAGGGGTTCATAAAATCATGAAGGGCACAGATCAGGCGAATAGCAAGGGTCCTCTCCCTAGGGTGAGGGGAGTTCAAAAGTAGTGGGCATATTTTTAAGGTAAGAGAAGAAAGATTTAGAAAAGACATGAGGGCCAATTTTTTACACAGACAGTAGTTCACGTGTGGAATGAACTTCCAGAGGCAGTGGTGAATGCGGGTACAGTTACAACATTTGGAAGACATTTGGATAAATTCATGAATAAGAAATGTTTGGAGGGATAGGGGACAAGTGCAGGCAGGTGGGGCCAGTTTAGTGTGGGATTATGCTCGGCATGGACTGCTTGGACAATATGGCCTGTTTTTGCGCTGTATGACTCGATGGCTCAATGACTCTTAATGGTGAAAATTTGGGTTTTGGATCATTTGCCTTATATTAAATCCCACAGAATGAGTTCAAATTGTTTGTCTGTTACTCAAAAGCATAATCATATTGTGAAACATGTTTTAATATCTCATCCTGCTTTTGCATTTACCATCGTATCTAATTCCTGTTTCTGTAGGGAGTGGAACATTTCAACAAGATATCCAAACCACTGCTAGTGTGACAGCTTTGAAAGCCTGGTTATCTTTGTAGATGCAGCCTACAGTAGATTGGCAGTGGGGAGAAAAAAGCTAATAAGATTTGAGTACATAAGATTAGAAAATATAGCAATAATACTTGCCTTTTTTAATCGAGTCAAAGCGCATCCAAGCACGTTGTTGCCCTGAATTGCTTTTGGCGCACAGCGAATGTTCTGGTTTTAATAGATAAAGGTTCTCATGATACTGGGATGAGTTTAGCTGGTGGCAGGTGAAATGCGCTGAGATCGCCCAGTGAATGTTGAAGAGGCTGATGGCAGGCAGGGCAACATTAAAGGAACTGGAATTGGCTGGAAGAGAGATTGAGAGGGAATCTGTTCCTGATCATTTATACACCCATCCACTGGAAACACGTATATGAAGGTGAGGTGTAGGCAGGACTGGAATCAGGCTGTGAAATATGTTGATATCAGATCTCGACTGGATTAATTTTTCAAGTCTATCAGGATACCAACTTCTGCAGACTAGTCAACACCGACAGGCAGCAATGTTAAGAGAGCTGTATTCCCACAGTCCAGGTCAGCAGATCGGTGGCTATAAGATCAGTGGCCTCTGCCACATTGTCAGTTGGAGTCAACAACTTCCAAAGGCTGGGCTGCTGCCAACCTATTTGGTGAGAGTGACAGAAGGGACTAAGCCAACACCCCAAATCCCAAACCATGACCACTTCATGCAGCACCATCTCCAGTTAACCAATGGAACATAGAACACAGAACATAGAACACAGAACGTAGAAAATAGAACTGTACAGCACAGTACAGGTTCTTCAGCTCACGATGTTGTGCCAACCTTTTACCCTAAACCTAAGGTTCATCTAACCTCCACCCCTACCTTATACTATCATCCACATGTCTATCTAATGGCCATTTAAATGCCCCTAATGCGGCTGACTCCGCTACCCTCTCCGGCAATGCATTCCACGTCCCTACCACTCTCTGAGTAAAGACTGGAGTCTGGTGCTGACCTCTTGTCCCTCCTATATTGTCCTTGACTTGACTGCCTGTACCTGTGCTTCATAGTTTCCTCTCTCACCATCATTGCCAGTCATGTCCTTTGGCTATTTCAGCCTTGGCAATTAGCTGGCAATGGGCTGTAATATCATAAAATCTCTATAGTTGAAGCAGGACACTTAGCCCAGTGAGTCCTCTGAAGAGCAACCAACAAGACCATCCCATAACTAGGCATTTCCAATGGCTAATGCACCTAGCCTTCACATCCCTGCATACTGTGGACAATTTAACATGGCCAATCCAGCTAATCTGCTCATCTTTGGACTATGGGAGGTAACCATAGCACCTGGAGGAAACCCACACAAACACAGGGAGAACGTGGAAATTCCACACAGACAGTCACCTGAGGGTGGAATCAAACCCAGTCCCTGACACTGTGAGGCAGCAGTGCTAACCACTGAGCCACCATGCAGCCCCAATATCTTCTGACTTCTTCCCAAAGTCACAAAGTTTGCTGTCCTCCTGTCTCCCACTTCCCCTGTTGTCACCACGGGGTTAGCTTGTAGCAGAATCAGTAGCACCGATTTTGTCAGCATCTGGAGCAGTAAAAAGCTACAGACTCAGACAAACAGTGTACAACCAATCATTCTGATAACAGCTCATCGACCTGAAATGTCACCCATTTCTCACTCTGCACATGCTACCGAATGGCTAAGTGTTTTCCACTTCCAGCCCAGTTCTAGTTGGATTAGCACTGTTCAGTACTGATTACAACTTGATACAAATATCACCCCACACACTGAATATTTCAATCACTCCTATTACTGTTGACCATTTACTTTAGCTTCAGGCGATCCAGCTACTAACAATGAGTCTCATCTGCCAAGCTGCTCTGCCAGAAGGCCCTGGATGGTCCTGGGATGGTGGGACTGTCCTATGAGAGATATTGGGCAAAACCGGCTTTTATCTTGCAGTGTTTTGAAGAATGAGAGGTGATTTCATTGAAACTTACAAAATACTCACAGGGATAGAGAGGGTGGACACAGGTAAGATCTTTCCCCTGGATTGGGAATGTCAAACCTGGGAGAACAGTTTAAAAATGAGGAGTATGCCAGTTAGGTCTGAGAGGAGCAGATTTTTTTTAACTCAGATGGTTACCACAGAAGCGTTTGGAGACTTTGATTATGTTTAAGGTAGAGATTGATGGATTTCTGATTATCAATGGTGTACAGAGTTATGGGGATGGGCATCAAAGTGTTCAATCAGCCATGATCATACTGAATGACAGGGTAGGCTTGATGGACTGAATGGCCTACTCCTGTTCCTACAAGCATCCACTCACTCCACCACCAATGCTTAGTAGCACGATTTGCAAGATGCACTACAGAAATTCACCCAAGATCCTTACGCAGCACCTTCTAAAACCACAACCACTTACATTGGGAAGGACAAGGGCAGCTTTACATGGGAGCACCACTCCCTGCAAATTCCCCTCCATGCCATTCACCATCTTGATGTATGATCAATGCTAAATCAAAACCAAATAATCCAATTATTTGTCATTGGTTAAGGATAAATACTGTAAGACACCTTCGAACCATCCTGCAAAAGCCATTACCTGAAAGACAACATGGGCACTCAGCTTAACATCCCATCTGAGTATGGCACCTGCAACAGTGTAGCACTCCTTCAGTACTACACTAGTCTCTCAGCCTAGACTGTGTGTTCAAATCTCTGAGGAGGGTTGGCACCCACAAACTTCAGCCAATACTGATGCTCCAGCGTCTAGTTTCACTGCAGCATTGGTGGAGAATCTAAGGTTAGGCCAGCCCCTATCTTCTCCTTGGCTGGTGACAATGGAATCACGAGCATGAGACGACCATCAAAAACAGGAGTAAAAGAAAGTTTCATGAAAGAGAGAGCCAGCTGAATTCCTGCCTTCTCATTGCTGCTAATTCAGCTGAATGATCCTGGGATATAGGTTCGTAGGAATTTTAAAAAAAAATTTTCTTGGGGCATTGGTGTAGTTGGCTGAGCCAGCATTTATTGCCTACCCCTAGTAGCCCTTGGAGGTGAGGTGATTTCTTGAACTGCTATGGTCCACAGCCGAGAAGTTGACCCATAATACAGTTAGGGAGGGAATTCCAGGCTGTTGATCCAGTGTCACTGAAGGAATGGCGATACATTTCCAAGTCAAAATAGTGAGTGACTTGGAGGGGAACTTGTTTATGGTAGTTTTCTCATGTATCTGCTGCCATTGTCCTTCAGATGGTAGTGGTTGCAGGTTTAGAAGGTGTTGTTACTGCAGGGTACTTTGCAGATTGTACACACTGCTGCTTTGTGTATCCGTGGTGAAGGGGGTGAATGTTAAAGCTGGTGGCTAGGGTGTCAAAGAAACAAGCTCCTTTCTCCTGATAATTTCTAGCCTCTTGAGTGTTGTTGAAGTTGCACTCTTGCAGGCAAGTGGAAAGCATTCCATTACACTCCCTAAATGTTGTCCAAATGTTGCAGAATATGGGCATGAATTACTTCATTATCTAATGAATGAGACCAAACTAAATTCAATCGTCAGTGAATATCTTCACCTATAATGGAGAAAAGCTCACCATTGGTACAGCTGTGTGTGGGAGCATGCTGTGACAGTTTGACTTCTGTGTCTCACTCTATTCCATACATGATTATGCTTCAGGAATGGATTGTCAGCTTTGAGACTCACAATGGTTTATGAAAGGTGCTATATAATTGTAAATTCTGTCCAGCTATATGCAGTTTGGGGTTAGTCTGGCTTGGACTTTTCTCTTCCTCCATTCCTCATCTGGCAGGGGGAGATTTCTCACCCCAATATACACTGTCGAGAGGGATTAAAAAAAATTGCTATATGGTGGGGAGTCCCAGGTTTGAAGCCACTTTCATTATAATACACTTGCTGTACACTGGCATTGCTACATAAATCTACCCTTACATCTCATAGGGCTCCTTTCCAAGTTAGCAACAACACTAACCTCCTACAGTGTGATCTCAATTCCTGAATGTGTTCATCTGAAATGGTTCAAGTCATACATCAGTGTGCAATGTGGGCTACTTTTCTTTCATTGGACTGACATTTCTTTACCGAAGCACTCCAAAACAAAACTGAGTGTGGACACCATATCAGGGCGACAGTATCTCTGACAGGCTGCTGCAACCAGAGAACATTGTCACACACTTCACCATTTGTCACAGCATTTGCTGCTGCTTTTAGACAAACCCGCACTTAATCCAATAACATGCAATCCACATGACATTTGATCCTTGTCGCACATTCTAATAATGAGATGTAGCTCAATAGAAGCGAATGTTTTGAACATTCATTTCAGTTCAGTTGACAATCTCAACACGGTAAATATGTGTTCCTTTAGCCTTTCCTGACATTCCTTAAAAACAGTTAGGATTTGGTGATTTGCCCATCTGGCTGGTCTCCCAGATTCTATCCTGTAAACTTCAGGTCATCAAAAACTTTGCTGCCTGTGTCTCAAAGCACAGCAAACCTCATTCCCCTATCACCCCGGTGTTAACCGACTTACATCGCCTTTCAGTTAGTAATACATTTATTTTAATATTTTCACTTTCTCTCAAATCCCTTCATGGGCTAACCCTCCCTTATCTCTGTCATGTTCTCCAGCCCTACAAACCTCTGAAATATCTGCACTTCGCTAGATTTGGTCTCTTTAGCATCCTCAATTTCAATTGCTTTATCACTGAATAGCTGAATCTTCAGTTAACAAGACTCCAAAGTCAGAAATTTTATCCCTTACATCCCTCCACCTCACGTTCCTCCTTTAAGATTCATCATAAATCTGACCTATTTGACACACATTTGGTCATCTGTCCTAATTTCTCCCCATACGGCTCGTTGTCATATATGATGTACCTATGCAGTGCCTTGGAATGTTTTATCAAGTTAAAATTAAATGTTAATTGTTTTCAATATTTCTCTAAAGTCCTCCACTTCCCCTGCTCCCTGTATCTTTAGAAATCCATCTGCAGATTGGATTTTAGTCAATGCTGCTAGCCTGGCTTGGCTCAGTTCCTCTGCTTTCCCACACATGATTCTTTCTTCTTTGTAAAGTGCCTTGAGAGATTCCCACCTTAAAGGAGCTAAATAAATACAAACTGTTACTGTTCTTTGCAACCAAGTCCAGTTGAGTCTAAATAGCAACATTCACATTTATAGTAATTGTGAAAAAAAAGCCAGATGGGAATGAGGAAAGCTGTTTTTAACTCAATCAGTTGTTTCAATCTGGCATGCATGGCCTGAGTAGATGGGGAGAAGTGAAGAGGGTAGCCAATAAAACGCAGACCTACATTCACTTTTTGCATTTACAGAGTTCTCCCTTGAGGCTTTTTCCTGCTTGTTGATGATCCATATTTTCTTCTTGATTCTCTTCTTACGTCTAGACCTGTGATTACAGATGCACAAGTGAAACATTTGCTTATGTCTGGTTCCATAGCTAGTGCATTTACTGGGGCAGGTCACCAGGGGCTATAGCTTGAGACGTGTCACTTCACATCAAGCATGGTGACTCAGTGGTCACACTGCTGCCTCAGTGTCAGGAACCCAGTTTTGATTCAGCCTTGGGTGACTGTCTTCCATGCGTCTGCGTGGGTTTCCTCTGGGTGCTCCGAGACCTGAACTCTCTAAATGCAATTTAAAAATTAACTTTATTTTAATTAAGAGCTCTCGTCTCACTGGGGAGACTTCAGGCTAATCGCATCCAAAACTCTGCTCTGAAAACTCTACTCACAGTTTGACAGAGATGACAAACTCCACGCTATTAGCTGTTTCAATGTTACATTCTAAAACAATCAACAACATTGTAATGGAAAGCTCAATGTGCCGTATCTCCAATTATTAAGAGATCTTTCCAAAAATTCTAAGATTTCTAACTTCATACATGCATTGTTGCCAAAACTAATTAGTTATTCCATGCACAATACCCTACCTCTGTAAGAGGTTGTGTTGAAACCCACTCTTTTGTTTTTGAGATATATTGTTTACAAACTTTCTCGCACACACGGGCAAAAGCCATCTTCACTGGAGGAAGTAAAAATATGTTTCAAAGGCAAATGGACAAATACCTTAGGGAAGTAATGTAGGTCAATGGGGATAAAGCAGGGGTGTAGGTTTAATTGAAAACACTCAGCACCAAACATAAAATGTTCTGTGTTATACGATTCTACCTCTAAATGTTCCTTTGGATATTAAGAAACAATGTCTTGCATGCATTTTAATTTCTGTGATTGTTCATTCCTGGTCATCGTTTGTTCCAGTAATGAAAGTTTTAGCAGCAAAGACTTGTCATTTCGGTAATGCCTCAATACATTTATTTCTGAAATATTCCAAAGGCAATTAACAATCAATGATTTTGCAGTTGCAATTAATTATTATAAAGACCACTGATAGTCACGTTGGACAAAGCAAGCTCCAACAAACACCATGAAGATGATGAATCGATTTCTCAGTGGTGATGAGTAAGAGATAGGTTATGGGAAGGCATCTGCTCTTTATCTAACGTCTGGGAATCTTGAGCATACACACAAATCTGTGGGGAATCAGACAGACCTCATTTTAATGTCTCAATGGGAGATGTGAGTATACAGCTCTCCCTCTGTACCGCATTCGAGTCTCAGCCTTGATTACGTGCTCAAGTTCTGAAATGGGAATAAGGTCAAAGTGACTTTATTGCCATATGTTGCTTTAATTTCTCACTAATCTCTGACTGTTCAGATCTCATAGCAATCAGTCTCAATTCAACCTTGTTGGATTCATTCAAATAAGATTATATTTGGTTGCATCACTGTAAAATAAAATTTTAATAAATAAGATTGCCCTTATCACAGGGGAATAACTAGCAATAATAACTTACATTTGCATAGCACTCTTGCATAATTAAATGCCTCAAGATGCTTCCCAGGAAAATTTGGGAATAAAATGTGGCACCAAGCCATATTAGGATGCTGGGTCAGATGATCAAAAGCTTGGTCAAAGGATTATGTTTTAAAAATTGGAGATGCACAAGTGGTTGGAATTGAAGGAAGGCAGATAAATTTGGGGATTGTGGAGTTGGAGGAGATTACAGAGACAGGGAGGGTGAGACCATGGAGAAATTTGAAAACAATGATGAGAATTGTAAAATCAACATGTTGTTTGACCAGGAGCCAATATAGATTAATGTAAAAAAGCATTATTCATATCTAAAAGAGAAATAAACAAAATGAATCAAGTTTAAATAATCTTTAATCCTGCTTGGGGGCATATTTTAAACAAACAGCGGGTAACAATTTGTTTTAAATACTCCTCATTGAGGTTCTGCTCACTGTCAGCTGAATTCAAACTGAATCATAGTTATTCACAGCAACCTCTGGACTTGAATAGTTAACATCAGCAAGTCCCATTGACTCATTTGTTCCAGCGAGCCTGGTTTCACATCAATCACATATAGATTCAGGTGATGGATCAGATCTTCTACGCAGCAAGATTAGATACCACAGACTGAAGATAGTGAAATGTGAGTCAGCCTGGATCTGCTACTTATTTCACAGAACAATTAAAAAATGTGGCTCAATAAGAACATAAGTATTACTATTAGGAGTAGGCAATTTAATCTCTTGAGCCTGTTCTGCCATTTGATATAATCATGGCTGCTCTCATCTCGGCCTCAACTCCACTTTCCTGCCTGCTCCCCATATCCTTTCTAACCATTAATAACTAAAAATCTGTCCACCTCCTCCTTAGGGTTACTCAATGTCCCAGCATCCACCACTCTGGGGTAGTGAATTTCACAGATTCACAACCCTTTGGGAGAAGTAGCATGTCCTCATCCCTGTTTATCCTAAAACTATGGCCTCTTGGTCCAGACTGCCTCACATGCTTTCTATGTCTACTTCGTCAATCCACTTTAACATCTGACATTACTCATTAGTTCTCTCAATTCTTCTTAACTCCAAGAGTATAAGCCTAAGCTGCTCAGTCTCTCCTTATAAGACAAACCCCTCTTCTCTGGAATCAACCTAGTGAAACTCCTCTGAACTGTCTCCAATGCAACTACAACCTTCCTCAAGTAAGGGGGCCAATACTCCAGGTGTGGTCTCACTAATGCCTTGAACAGTAGCAATAACACTTCCCTACTTTTATACTCTACTCCTTTAGTAATAATTGCCAAAATTCCATCTGCCTGAACAGGCTGAACTGGTTAAAAAAAACTAGGTTAACAAGGGAGCACAATTATTTCCTGGTTTAAGCCTCCTATGTGTGTTTACTGTAAACCAGCTCAGAGGCACTTACATGTGCAGTATGCCAGAGTTTGATCCACGTTGGAATCCAAACACTGGACAGAATTTAATCGAGCCATCACAGAGAGAAGCCAAGACCACTAAATTGCACAGAACACTGTTTGTCAGTCTCCAAGTAATTGGAGAACCTCTCACAATTAATTCTGAGGAAGGACATTCTGTAAACAGTGTCAAGTCTGACTGTGCAATATGTCAATAAGATGTAGTACATCACAGCAAATGACGCAATGTCACATGATCTTGTTTTCTCTTGCAGTCTTGCAGCAAGGTGAAGTCACAGTAAGATGTTCTTTTAAATGAAATGAATGTTTTCCTTACCTCAGAAAGTTATGTAAATATCCTTCTGAAGTACCAAAAGACCAAGAATATTACAGGAAAGGGACAAAGCACACAACTCAAAATCTTATGATCCCAGCTGATGTTAATCTCTCAACAAGTCAGATCCCAGACGGAAACAAAAGCAGAAGTTGCTGGAAAAGCTCAGCTGGTCTGGCAATATCTGTGAAGAGAAATCAGAGTTAACGTTTTGGGTCCGGTGACCTTTCCTCAGAATCAAACCTGGTTTGATAAATCTTATTAACGAGGTGGTCTCTCATTGAAACAGGCATATAACATTGCACAGATAGTAGGAACTGCCGATGCTGGAGACTCTGAAATAACAAGGTGTAGAGCTGGATGAACACAGGAGGCCAAGCAGCATCATAGGACCAGGAAAGCTGATGTTTCGAGTTGAGACCCTTCTTCAGAAATGAGAAATCCCATTTCTGAAGAAGGGTCTTGACCCAAAACTTCAGCTTTCCTGCTCCTCTGATGCTGCTTGGCCTCCTGTGTTCATCCAGCTCTACACCTTGTTATCTCAAATAATGTTGCAGATTTGGTTTTCTATTCTAATAAAATAGAAGTTTATCATACAAAAGAAATGAGGATAAGATAGAATACCCTAAGCTATTTACATGTGACACAATGTGTAGGACTTCAAAACACATGGTAAAAACACAATCCTATTTATCCCAACACCATTACTTTACAGTACTCAATATGAGAGAAAGTTCCCTCCCCAGTAACATCTATCAGATTGACATAACAGTTCCTTTCAGTTCCTGGTCTTGAGAGTTTGATTGACCCATTCCTTTGACTGTACTTGGACATTCTGTCTTGGACATTCTCAGCTTCAAATAACCTATTCAGAGTTCTAACCAAGCACTTCTGGTCTGGAATTTCAAACTATAACCCTCACACAGAGATAACCCTTTTCCTAACTATTCTGAACTGAAGTTTTAGCAAAGATTTGTAGCTAGGGTTGTGGGTGAGGTTGCTGACTTGCTCACCGAGCTGGCTTGTTTTCGTTCAGATGTTTTGTCACCATGCTAGGTGACATCATCAGTCAGGTTTCCAACGAAGCAATGTTTTCTACTCTGCTTGGAATTTACACTGTCCGGTCTGTTATGGTGAGTAGAGTCATTTCTGGTTTTGTTCTGTACAGGTTTGTATATGAGGTCCATTTCTATATGTTTGTTGAATGCATTATGGGTTGAGAACCAGGCCTCTAGCAATTCCCGTGTGTGTCTATGTTTAGCTTGGGCTACTATAGACACATTGTCCCAGTTAAACCGATGGCCTTCATTGTCCGAGTGTACTGATATTAAGGAATGTTCGTCATGCCGTTTTGCTGCTAGCTGATGTTCATGTTTTCTGATGGCTAGTTTCCTTCCTGTCTGTCTGATGTAATGTTTGTGACAGTCGTTGCATGGTATTTTGTAAACCACACTGGTTCTGTATGTTGTGGGAATAGGGCCTTTAATCCTTGTGAGTGTTTGTTGTAGAGTAGCTATGGGCTTGTGAGCTACCATGATTCCTAGTGGTCTTAGGAGTCTCATTGTTGGTTCTGATATGTTCTTGATACAGGGCAAAACTAAGAAGAGACGCAAGCTACAGGAGAAGCTTATCAATTTGATCCACCACAAAGACAAAGACAACAAGAAACCGTACACATGAATAAGAAACCTATCCAGGAGACGACTCACAGAAACTGAGAAAGCTATTCCATTACACAAACTGAACTATGACCACCAAAATGCGAACAGAACAGACTTCATGGCCACCCTGGAGACTACATTAAAAGACAACAGGCTCATGGACAAAACACAACAAGCCACCTGACAAACTATAATCCCCATGCTAAACTGGAGGAATGAATGGGACACCCTGAACACATCAGAGATAAAAGCACTAGATACACTCAAGAAAGACAAGAACACTATAATCCTACCAGTGAAAAAGGGCACATGACTGTCATTATGAACAAACCAGTCTCCGTTAAGAAAGCACAGACACTGCTCACAGATACAAACACTAACCAACAGGTGGCGATAGACCCAACACCACAGCTAGGTAATAAGATCACCCAGACACTGAAAAGACTAAACAATGTAGGACAGTTAACCAAGACAGACTACATGAGAATGAAACCAGAAGGCAAGAACACCACCCGTGCTTCTATGGACTTCCTAAAGTACATAAACCAGACATTCCCCTCAGACCCATTGTTTCCCTACCGTGCATATCTTCAAACAAACTGGCCGAGGACCTACAACAGGGACTGAAACACGTGGTCGATGGATCACCCCATTCCATCCACTCAATCCAAGATTTCCTCAATACCCTCAAGAACATAAAAATCAGCGATGATGAGATATGGTATCCTTTGACGCCGCACCATTATTCACGTCAATCAACATCCCACTAACCAAAGAAACAGTGGCCACATTATTAGAGGAAGCAGGAACGCAGACCAGCAACTCCATCAATGACAATGTACTCAAACAACTAGATTTGTGCCTCCATCACCCTCTTCGTCTTTAATGGTCCAGTATACAAACAGATCAATGGCAGACTCATGGGGGCACTCATCTCAGGACTCATCACAGAGGCAGTCATGCAAAGACTAGGACACACCACCCTCCCCCGCATTCAACCTAAACTGTGGATCCGGTACGTTGACGACATATTTTATAATATTAAATGCAACAAACTAGAAGAGACCCACCATCTCATCAACAACATGTTCGCGAGGATTAAATTCACAAGAGAAGAAGAAAACAACAATCAGCTTCCGTTTCTGGACATCAGAATTGAACGTATGACCAACAGGGAGTTCCAAACCTGAGCATACAGGAAAGCAACCCACACTGACCAAATCCTCAATCCACTGCAACCACCCCAATGTCCACAAAGAAAGCTGTATTAGGACATTATTCAAACGGGCCACCACTCACTGCAACACTCCAGAACTATGCAGGAAAGAGGAAGAGCACCTATACAAAATCTTCATTATGAACAGATATCCCCACAACTTCATCTGCAGGTGCCTACTAAACAGACAAAAACAGGAGGACACAGTATGCCCTAACATACTGGCCACACTGCCCTACATCAAGAAAATATCAGAACTGACAATGAGACTCCTAAGACCACTAGGAATCATGGTAGCTCACAAGCCCATAGCTACTCTACAACAAACACTCACAAGGATTAAAGGCCCCATTCCCACAACATACAGAACCAGTGTGGTTTACAAAATACCATGCAACGACTGTTACAAACATTACATCAGACAGACAGGAAGGAAAATAGCCATCAAAAAACCTGAACATCAGCTAGCAGCAAAACGGCATGACGAACTTTCCTTAATATCAGTACACTCGGACAATGAAGGCCATCAATTTAACGGGAACAAGGTAACCATCGTAGCCCAAGCCAAACACAGACATGCATGGGAATTGCTAGAGGCCTGGTTCTCAACCCATAATGCAATCAACAAACGTATAGAATTGGACCCCATTTACAAACCTGTACAGAACAAAACCAGAAATGACAGTACTCACCATAACAGACCAGACAGTATAAATTTCAAGCGGAGTAGAACAACATCGCTTCATTGGAGGCTCCACTGATGATGCTACCTAGCATGGTGACGAAATGTCTGCTCTGAATGAACTCCTTTCTTCAGAAAGTATCCTGATTAATATGTTTTCAGTCCAAAATGAATAGCCTTACACTTGCCTACATTGAACTCCATCTGCCGCAGTTTTGCCTATTCACCCTGTCTATCAATATTCCTTTGTTATCCCTTATGCTATCATGTGCACTGTCTACAAAGCTGCCCAACTTTGTGTCAACAGCAAATTTGGATATGTGACTTTATATGCCGTTATCCAACTCGTTAATAAATATTGTGAATAACTGACACTCTAACATAGATCATAATGATCTAAATAATCTCTGTCTTAAAAACGTCAAGTACTCTGTTAACACCACTTTTTCAAGAATCCATAGATTCATAAGCTTCTGAGAGGCTAAAATTAAATCTTTATCTCCAGTCAATAATCCTACCCACAGGTTGGCACCAGAGGTCTTACCCTGCCACACAATGCAGGTGACCATCAGGAATCTCAAAGACTCTTTATCTGCTGTGACTCACTCTAGTTGAGTGGATATTATGGAAGTTTTGAGACAGATTACTCTACTTCCATGCTGGACATTGAAGATACTATTCTAGCTCTGAACTGTGAGACCAAAACCATCTTATGTTAACTGACTTATGCTGAAGCCATATTGGCAATCAAGTAGATGGTCACAAGATTTATTCACTTTTTTTAATGTTCCTTTCATGAACTTATCTTCGCTCTTTTTTTTTATTTCCTTTTGAGACCAGACACTATCTTTGCTTTTCCATCCTCTCTGGCACATTGTGCTTGACAAGGTTGGTTGAGATAGATAAATCACAGAAGAGTTTGGTTCCTTAAGGGAGACGTTGAGAATTTAATCATCTATGCCATCACGGCTGACAGCTATTTAATTTTTTTTATGGCAGCTTGCCCAAGAGTCAGCTAAATTAAAGCACTCAGAATATATAAATTAAGGATATCACAAGGAGAAGCTGTGTTGCACTGCTTTGAACGACACTGTGAGGAGAGGCAGTATATTAGTTTCCAAAACTCCGGAACAGAATGGGGAAAACTGCAGCAGTTCTCTGACCAGAACAATATTCTTGCTGGATGCAAACACGACAACAACATGTGAGGCTAGAGAGTTATGATGTTCTACACTTCTTAACAGCCTGCGGACGTAGCCTAAACTCACATCCAAAGGGAAATACTTAAAGCAACACAATAAAAGAGGATGTCATAGGAACTGCAGATGCTGGAGAATCTGAGATAACAAAGGGTAGAGCTGGATGAACACAGCGGGCCAAGCAGCATCAGAGGAGCAGGAAGCCTTCCTGCTCCTTTGATGCTGCTTGGCCTGCTGTGTTCATCCAGCTCTACTTCTTGTTATCTCACAATAAAAGAGGACACATCATTCACCCTCAGATTAGCTCATAACAAAAGGAAAAAGTCTTGCTTTAAAAAGAATATCGACAAACTCAGGATCTCCTGAAGCACTTTAAATCTAACCAATTGTGTTTGACATATAGCTACTGTTATAATGGAGTTGGTAATTAACTTAATTTGTTTAATTCATTCATGGGATTTGGGCATCGCTGGCTGAACCAACATTTATTGCCCCATTCCTAATTGCCCTTGAGAAGGTGTTGGTGAGCTGCCTTCTTGAACCACTGCAGCCCATGTGGTGTAGGGACACCCACAGTGCCATTATGGAGGGAGTTCCAGTGACACTGAAGAAACGTCTGATGCATAAGTCAGGCTGGTAAATTTGTACAAAGCTAACTTGCACTACCTTGTATTCTCAGAATGACCAAACAATCTATTTTGGCAATGTTTGTTGAGAGATAAATACTGCCTTGTGCATGAGGATTATCTCCTGCTAGTCTTTGAACTATTGTCATCTTTCTGAGAGGGTCTGGGTTTTACCAATATCTAAGAGAGTGGCACTACCAACAGTGCAGCATTCTCTCCATATTGTACTGGTGTGTCAGGCCAGAGTTTGCAATCAAGGCACACACAATAAGCCTTAAGTCCCCAACCTTCTGACACTAACAGGGAGTGTTACTCATTGGGCCAGTGCCAATGCCCAGGTTGTAGCTCAAGGTGGAGGCAAATGTGAAAATGACACAGAGGAGAGAAAAGGAAGGGCTTTCATTTGCATAGTGTTTTGCATTGTTCCAGGATGTCCCAAAGCTTAAGTATGGTAGGAGGAGAAAACAGGCAGAAAAGCCTGTCTACCATCTACAAGGCACAAGTAAGGAGCATGACGGAACTTGCCTGGATGGGTGTAGCCCCAAAACACTGAAGAAGATCAACACCATCCAGGACAAAGCAGCCCACTTGATTGGTACCACATCCATAAACATCCACTCCCTCTACCACCGAAGCTTAGGAGCAGCAGTGTGTGCTATCCACAAAGTGCACTGCAGAAGTTCACCACAGATCCTCAGACAGCACCTTCTAAACCCATAACCACTTCCATCTAGAAGGACAAGGGCAGCCGACATAGGGAACACCACCCCCTTCAAGTTCCCCTCCAAGCTTCACACCATCCTGACTTGGGAATATATCGCCGTTCCTTCAATGTCGCTGGGTCAAAATTCTGGAATTCCCTCCCTAAGGGCATTATGGGTCAACCTACATGTGCTCATGGACTGTGGTGGTTCAGGAAGGCAGCTCACCACCCTCTTCTCAAGGGGCAACTAGGGATGGGCAATAAATGCTGGCTCACCAGCGATACTCATGTCCTATGAGTGAATAAATAATAAAATGTTCATGTGACTTTGAACACTGAAGCAATTTGCCGGATGGTTTTAAACTCTTTGGCCAGATACACAGTGCACGCAGCCGCTGGACAGAAAGAACAGAAAGAAAATTGGGAATGAAGTCCAAGTTAGAACACATCCAGTTAGATGCAGCTAATTATTCTGACTTTATTCCCTTAAATCTCTCCAGCACAGATTCAATGGGATGTTGCTGTGCTGTAAGGTACTACAATTCTTTCATCTTACTGATCTGCTTCTCATCATTGTGCAGAAGGTTTCTCAATTGATAATTTTGCAATGTATAATGAACTCTTGGCTTGCAGACAGTTGTTGGAACTTAATTAGGATGGAGAATGTGCCATTAAATTGAAACTTGTCGAACATGTGTGAACAGATGTGACCTGCTTCATTACAGATGGAATCTTTATTTAAAGCAGAAACATGGTTCTGTAATGTTAAAGTGGAATATAAAAGGATTAGCTATCCACAGTAAAGCACATTCAAAGAACAATTCAGATCAAGAAAACTAACTTCACTATATCCTCACATTGCCACTGCCTTCACTGTACCATTAAAGTTGACATGTGTGCTCTGTTCTGGAGATGTGGTGACAGCCTACCTGAAACAAGAAACAATGACAGAAAATTAAGACATAGTTTAAAGATACATTTACCAGCCAAATGACTTGTGTTCAAAACGGATGTATTTGCAGATCTGCTGGTGTACAGTGGATGACAGCCAGCTGCTCCATAGCTCATCACAATTCCAGTGATGTGTGCAGTTGCTGTCACCAAGTTCGATTAGACGCTGTTACAATCTGCACAGCACACTGGCTTTCAACGCACACATCCCTGAATGAACTGGTGAGCTGCTCTCCAGATGCCTGGAGAGTGGTTGCTATGGTTAGCAATCCCAGACCCACTGTCAGGATTCACCACAAAAGACGGCACCATTTATGTCGTCCTTGCTGAACCGTAGGACTGATGAATTGTACACCACGAAATATGCTGGATGAATTCTACATAACCCAGTGGATAACTGAAAAGTTGTAATTCACTTTCCAAATATTCAATCTAAATGCAAATTTGAGCTCCTTCCTTTATAGCTCACAGAAACAGCAACAGCTGTCCCCACACTCACTACGATTTCAGGATACACTTTTCAACAGGGAAAAAAGAAGTTGGATCCTTTCCAGGAAGACACAGATCATCGTTATAGTGCTGCTTGTAATCCATTGGTGTCAAACTGTACTGCAGTTGGTAGCACACTTCACTCCTAACATTTAAGCACATGATCTAGACTAAAGGCCTAGTGCAGTGCAGAGATGGAATGCTGCTCTGCTGGAGGTGCTGTTTTTCAGGTTAGATATTAAATTAACCTCCAATTGCCTTGTTCATAGCGTAAATTATCCACAGCCCCATCAGATAATTTCCCAATCACATCTTCTAGCTTTTCCTGTCCATCAATTCTCTTCACTGTTATCTTTGCCAAAGTCACCTTTATTCTCCTGAGTCTCCTCTGTTTTCTTCAAGACCGAGGATGACTTACTTCTGCTCCAGTATCATGGGCTCTGAGGTGACAAAACAATCCAATATTGGATCCACCTAACCTGCTGCAGGTCGGCCTAACAGTGTAGCAGAATTTAAGAGGAGCTTGGGATCTTGCACGGTCCATCTGCTGCTTGCACTTAGCCACCTTGGGACAACCTTAACTTGTGAAAGGTACAATACAGATGCACGTTTTATTTTTGTGTTTCAAGTTTTGAGCACCTGCCATACTCTGCTTTTCAATCATTCTTTTTCTGCTGTGGAAATAAGAAACCAGGTTTTGTTTATTCTGTGAAATGGCCCAGTAACTCCTATTCAGGCAGTATGGTCATTGTGCTGTACAGTATTGAAATCAGGCTACGTATTGGGCCTGTTGAAGATGATTAGCATCTTTGTGGATGCTTAGTCTCCAATTTGGGCAGTTTGTGGGCAGGAGTTTCCCATGAGACAGTAGGGCTGTTGTATATTTTGAAGGGACCCTTTGAGGATATCCTTGAAGCATTTCCTCTACCGTCCTGTGATGGAGCTTGGAGTAAAGGGACTACTTGGAGTCTTGCGTCTGGTAAAGTGGTGGACATGGCCGGCCCAATGCAGCTAATTGACAGTAACTCAAGCCTCAGTACTGGAGATGCTAGCCTGAGAGAGGAGAGTTAGACATTGTAGCATGCAACCTGCCACAGATTTATAAGGTTTTCTGGAAGGAGCACTGTGATATCTCACTTAGAGGACAGGTTGACACACTGCCATATAAACCATGAGCTCGATGCTGGGTCAGAGGTGTTTATTAGATCACTAGATGGTCAAAGTTTATGTTAGCTCACTGGAGACAATATTGTCTTTCATCAACACTGTCTACCCGTATGAAACGATGTCCCTGAGATAGGAAAATTGAACCACATTGTCCAGTGGCTTGCCGAAGATCCTAATGGTTGGAGGAGAGTGTTGCATGGTGGGACCAGGTTGTTGGAGGACCTTTGACTTCAAGGGTCTATTCTTTCATATGCCTCATGAATACTTCAGCTCTTAATGTGCACACATGTATTCACTGTCTATATCAGCGACGGAGGTGGGTGTGGTCTTGGTTCTGGACTGGAGCCAACTCAGATTGAATAGATTTGCACTTGTCCTGTAAAAAAGCTCAACTCCGGATGAAAGGTCCATGAAAATGGGCTGAAGTTTTGCTGTGAGGAAGATGGAGAAGAGTGTTGGTACGATGACACAGCCATTGTTGACCCTAGTTTGTGGACATGTTTGATCCGTATTGGATCCATTGGCAAGGACCAAGGCTTGCAAGCTGTCATGCAACACGTACAGGATGGTGAGGAATTTCAGCAGGCAGCCAAATTTGGGGAGGACATTCCACAATCCTCCTGGTTGGCAATGTCAACGGCCTTTGCAAGGTCAAAGAGGGCCAAGTCCAAGTCACCGCTGGTCTCTGTATTTCTCTTGGACTTGCTGTGAAGCTTATCTTCACTGTACCTTATGATGGATAGAATCCACATTGTGATCCTGCTGGGAACTCTTCAGCTGTCGGGGGGATATAATTGAAGAGAATTATTGGAATGGTCTTCCATGTGGCAGTCAGCAGGGAGATTCCTCTGTAGTTACCACAAACTGTTGTATCTCCTATCTTGGAGATAGTTACAATTACAACTGGTGTACTTTTCTCCTTTCAAATGGGGTTATACCAATATTGCTACCTCCACCGCTGTATTTCAGCAGGGATTTCAAGTGCTCAGGTTCTGTCTGTCAGACAGACTGAATCACAAGGGTTCAACATTTCATGAGACTTTCTCGAAGAATAGCAGGGATGTTTGCCACTGAATGCTGGCCAATATTTAGCCCTCCAGCAACATCATTAAAACAGATGATTTAGTCATTATCACACTGTTGTTTGCGGGATTTTGGCTGCCAAATGACATCAGTGGCTGCATCTCAAGCATATTTCATTGGTTGTAAAGTGCATTGGGACAACCTTAACTTGTGAAAGGTACAATACAGATGCACGTTTTATTTTTGTGTTTCAAGTTTTGAGCACCTGCCATACTCTGCTTTTCAATCATTCTTTTTCTGCTGTGGAAATAAGAAACCAGGTTTTGTTTATTCTGTGAAATGGCCCAGTAACTCCTATTCAGGCAGTATGGTCATTGTGCTGTACAGTATTGAAATCAGGCTACGTATTGGCATTCCTTACTCACACAACCTTTTTGACCAACTCGGCACATTTAATATGTCTCAGTCTTCACCTCAGTCTTGACTTTGGCCACAACTCGCCATTCATACAGAGTTCAGGAATATGGGAGAAAACAATGAGCGAGTGGCCAAGTGACAGGAGAAACACAGAGGATGCTCAGGGTGAAAAGCAGTTGACGAAGTGGAATTAAAAAAGGTGTAAGTGTGGCTTTTAATTTAATGCAAGACGACTGAAGATTTATTCATGGTTAAACCAGGCTCTGGGTTTTTATTTAAAGAGCCGCTGCTTCCACATTCTTCCATAAGGATGAGCACTTAGCTTGGAAATGCCCTCCACCCTCAGAGCTGTAAATTTGAACTCTGCTGGAGATCAACAGCAGAGCACTCCACTGCAGTACAAAGCTTCTCACCGGGGTTTCGTTCACACTTTGGCTTGAAGTTTTTATTGGATACAAAAGGTAAAAACACATTTTGCAGAGCCTGACTCAATCAGTTATTAGACATTACCAGTGTAAGAGCCACTATGTCTGCCTTCGTGGTCAAATATTAGATGGCATCTTGTAGGACAGATACAGCAGGTACACTGCAATTGTAACACTCTTTCAACATCACATCATCAACAAGTTGGAAGTGGAAGAGGTCTCAAAAAGTATATGGTGATCCCCTTCTAAAGAAAATTAGACATCAGTTACAATTCCTTGGCACTACAGGAGGCGCAGAGAATATTTTTTTGGATTTGTCAGAAATGTGTGGGCATACATTTCACGGAAGGCATTCAACAGGGCATTAGATAAACATTTTGACTGAAGCAATGTGCAGAATTAATTGGAAAAGGTAGCAGACACATTTAGCCAAAACACTCAGTGAGCCAGTGCAGACATGATGGGCTGAATGGCTTCACCACCAAAAACAATTCTGTGTTTCTGAGAAAAGGACTGACAGACTGTAGTCTCTTTTCTCTCAAAACAGCAGTCATGGCGGGGGGGGGGGGGGCACCTAACTGAGGTCTTTAATATGAGTAACAATTTTGTTAAGAGTGGATGTGGAGAGATAGTTTCCTTTTGTGGGGATGAACAAGAAGACCGTTGTCACTGGGAAATCAAACATTCATATCTTTTAATACGGACACACAAATTCTAACCAGCACATACATTACAATGAAGAGTATGATCTGCCAAGCCAACAACGTGAACATATAGCTGAATAACAGATATGCTGGAATAGGGATCATTACCCCTGGGGATTTAGGCTACAGCAATAATGGTGCATGACCTACTGACTCCCTGTTGCTATGGTGAGGAGTTCAGCCAAATGCAAATCAATTGACTGCAGTGGAAAGTGAGAACAACCCTGAATTGTGGACAATATCCAGCTTTGCATCCACTGCCATTGTGAAGCATATCTGCCCCAGCACATCAATTTACAAGAGAGCTGTACATGTTGTTCAATACATGATCTTCTATTTACATGTGGCAAAGTCAGAATCTAAACACAGCAAACTGAATTCTAATCACTAAACAAAAAATGAGGTACAGAGCCCATCTTTGGGTCTTGTGATCTTGGCACTCACATTATGTGCACGTAAACTTTTAACCTTTATTGTTTTATTTTCCTGGATTCTGAAAGGTAGTAGAGACTCAAAAAGTAATTACCCATGTCAAGTCCATTACCTGTACAGTTTGTGCGCGTGTGTGTGTGTGGAGGTGAGGGAGAGTGTGTGTGTGTGTGTGTGTGTGTGTGTGTGTGTGAGTGTGAGCATGTGTTGGTGTGACTGTGTAAGTGTGTGTGTGTTGTGGGTGGGTTTGGGTGGGTGTGAGTGAGTGTGTGTGTGAGTGTAAGACTGAGTGTGTGTGTCTGTGTTTGTGTGTGTGCATGAGTGTGTGTAAGTGGGTTTGAGTGAGTATGTGTGTGTGGCTGTGAGTGAGTGTGCATGTGTGGGTGTGAATGAGTGTGTGTGGGTGTGTGAGTATGTGGGTGAGAGTGAGTGAGTGTGTGTGGGTGTGAGTGAGTGAGTGTGTGTGGGTGTGTGAGTGAGCGTGTGTGGGAGTGAGTGAGCATGTGTGTGTGTGCGTGTGTGTGGTTGTGAGTGAGTGTGTGTGTGTATGACTGTGTGTTGGTGTGACTGTATGAGTGTGTGTTGTGCTGTGGGGGGAGCGGACAAGCCCACTAAAGTTAGGACACGTGACTGAAATGGTAGCATCGTTGCCATATCTAAGGCCAGACAGAACTACCTGTCGGACAACTCGTGATCACCACATGGTCAACACATAGTGTACACTGTACACTAAACCGTGCACATGCCATTCAACTGTTGACCATGTGGTGACCATAAGTTGCCCACCAGGCAGTTCTGTCTGGCCACTGATGTGGCAACAATGCCACCATATTTGTCTCTATTTACTGTCCCATCCTCCTTCCTATCTGAATACATTTCAAGCCTCATCTATTTTAAATATCTTATCGATCCGACAGAAGTTCAAGATTGTTGAAGCTATTTTATTGACAGAAATCCCATTTTGAACCTTGATGTTCACAGTTATTGATAATGGATCACCTTCACCGGACCACTAAAGAAAGCAATCTGTAAGAAGAGGCAACTCGACATCTTTCAGAGCTGCTCGCAGTGCTGTCCTGAAGTGACTCTCATTGTTTCTTTCACGTTGGCTCAAAGGAATAATGAATTGGCCGAGTTCTTTCCTTTCAGGGTAATGATAATCTTTACAGACTGATTAAGTACAATTTACTCTTCTCCCACACACATTACGCGAAAGTTCAGAACGCTAATTGGGAGATGTAGAGTGCTTGGAGACACAATGTTAGGAACAGACAAATGGCAGACTGTAAACAGGTCAGCGCTCATTAAATAAACATTTTTGTAGTGACTGCGATTCTGAAATCCCATAGGGTAGCAAAAGATCTGAAGATGCCAATAACTTCTACACAGAGCACTGAAAGGAAAATGAGGACATAAGCATTAGCTCCTCCTGAGATGACTGAATTAAAATGAGTCACTGTAACTATGCAGGAAACATGACCAATGGAGACAACTTTATAGAGATCTGTTCTTATAGGAAGCCAGATATAATTTATAAAGGACACACACACATTAGTGAATGTCTAATGATGTCAGTCAGAGGAATAGGAAGAAGCCATTTCATCTTTCAAGCCTGATCTAACATTCAATTTGACCGTGGCCAATCTGTAACTTAATCAGCCTGCCTTTGTTCTATTGCTCTTAAAAGCCGTGCCAAACAAAAATCTATCAAACTAAGGTCTGAAATTTCCCTTAGTGATTGTCCTGTTTCTGCCTTTGCTGTCCTCTCTTGGTGCAGGAAGGGTGGAAATATTGGACTGGGGAGTCCAAGGCCTGAAAGCCTGGGTCCTAGGTGACAGGTAGAGCACTGGGCACTGCAGGGCTGGCAGGAATTGTAGAGACTGGAGGGACAAAAACCGAGCCAGAAGACTGGGCAGATGTGCTATTAATGCTGTGATGGAGGAGAGACAGAGTTAAATAGAGATGCTTTGAAACACTTAGGGACAAGCATGATCACCAGCACCACCACAAGTTTCACCAATAATCTCCACCATATCCCCATACCTTACCATAGACAAATGTCCCACAGCGCTTCATAAGAAAGTAGTCAGACATTCACCATCAGCAAGGTGAAACAAATATGAGTTGGGTGACTGAAGGTTTGGTTAGAGAGCTAAGTTTAACATAGCGTTTAAAAGAAGGGAAGCAGAGTTCATTGGGAGACAACTCCAGTGACAGTGGCTGCCAATGAGACAGCAAAGGGAAAGGGTTACAGGAGTTCACAGCTGGCAGAACACTGAGTTGCGGTGCTCGAAGAGGTCACAGAGAAAGGAGAAGAAAGCTCAGGGAGGGATTTGAATACGAAGATGAAAATATAGAATTGAAAGTTGGCGGAAATAGGGAGTCACTGTGAATTAATGAGCACACAAGCTGATGTGAACAGGCTTCGTATGGACAGCAAATCTCTGGATCAGCTGAAGTTCACCAAGGATCATAGAGTGTGGAAGCTGGCCTTCCAGCTCATTGAGAACACACTGGCCTACCAAAAGGTATCCCACTCTGACCACCCACCCACCTACCCAATCCCTGTAACCCCACATTCCCTGTGTCTAATCCACCTAGCCTACACACTATGGACATGTTAACATGGCCAATCCAACTAATCTGCACATCTTTGGACTGTGGGAGGAAACCCATGCAGATGTGGGGAGAACGTACAAACTCCACACAGACAGTCACCCAAGGGTGGAATTGAACCCAGGTCCCTGGTGCTATGAGGCAGCAGTGTTAACCACTGAGCTGCTGTGCCAATAATGGATGAGAGGTCAACAAGGGGAGTGTTGGAATAGTTGAGTGTGGATTAACAAAGGTACATGCAGAGTCCGAGAGCAGAAAGACTTTGAGATAGTGAAAATGTGGAGTTGGAAGATCAGTGTCAACACAGAAGTTTCAAACTGTCTGATTCAGATGAGACATCAATGGGGATGTAAATGGAATAAATGATATGCAGATGGAGTCTGTGGTGGGTCACTGTAAACAAAAGACTTCTGTCTTTCCAAAGTTTAACTGGATCCTTGGAGGACACCACAGGTCATGGAGCGGGGGGGTGGTAAGACGGAAGCCATTGCTGGAGATGATCTGTACTTTGAAGAGGACAGAGAGGTTGATGACCCACAAGATCAGAGCACCATCTAGCTTCTCAAGTGTTGATAGTTAAGCCTAATGCTAAACATATAAAATGTTGCCAGAATTTTCTGGGCACTTTTGGCATGTGCTGGGAGATGGAAAGGCCTCCCTAAATATGATATATAAAAGATTATCTTACATTCAATTGGCACAGGTACTGCTCTGAAGACATTACATTTTAAAGAATTGAACTTTTCTACAGATGCAAAACAACCCACTTTAGCGTGGGTTCTTGTGAGTTAGCAGAACCTAAATTCCCAGAAGGGCAAACTGGATGCAAATCCATACAGTGTGGCATTGGAATAGAGAGAACCAAAGAGAGAACAGTCTAGGTCAGGTGTAAGCACCAGTCTGGCAAAGCTCACCTTAGGAACTACTCAGACTTCTCTGGTCAAAAATACACGTTTACACATTTCATTAACAGCACCTTTCAACACCCATGTACCTGCACCTTGAAAGACAAGGGCAGCATGGGAATAGCACAACTTTTACTCCATGTCACATATCATTCTGACTTGGAAATATATCATTGTTCCTTCACTACAACTGGAACTCTCTTTCAAATAACGCTGTACTATTCCCAAAAGATTGCAGCAGGAGAGACCCGAGCTTTCCGTACGAAGACCAAAGGAACTTTCCTGCACCCCAGTCACATAAGGAAAGTTAAATAAAAATGTTTAAAATTCAGCTTTCTCATGTCCTTCTGGTCCCCATCTTCTTCAGCCTGGTGTGAAAGGTGCTATCGCTACCTACTTAGCCAGGAACCACAAATGTCATCAGCACTCAAGATGTCCACATTAAAAAGGACCTCGCCAGCCCTGGATAGCTATCCTTTGAGCCTGAAGGTCAAAATCAGAACTTGGCTTCAGTACTGGTAAGGATCTGGGGAAACTGACATGTTTTCACCAGACGAGTTGCAATTAAAATCACTGTGTAAAATAATTCACTGTTTTCATTGCTTTAAGAAATTTGAAATAAGAGAGATTGGAGGGAAATGGGGAAAGAGCGATGGAGTGGGATTATTCAGACTCGTCATAGAGTTGGAACAGGCACAATAATCCAAAGGCCTCCTTCAGTGAGATTCAAAGAAGATACTCAACAGAGGATTCTCCTGAAGTTTCTCGATATTAAAGATTAATTTCCCGTCAGATAATATCCTGTAGGCTTTGAAAAAATAGCTTACTTTTCTCCCTTATATTTTGAACCCTTTATGGTATTGGAAATGGTGGATGGTGTTTTGTTGGGATGGGGTGCTTGAAGTCATTGTAATGGAACGTCCAGGAGTATGTCCAACCAGAGCTGGCTAGTCCAGTCTCAAAAGTAACAAAAGGTAATATCAGAATTTCTGAAGAAAGGTCCCGACCCGAAACGTCAGCTTTCCTGCTCCTCTGGTGCTGCCTGGCATGCTATGCTCCTCCAGATCCACACTACGTTATCTCTGACTCCAGCATCGGCAGTTCTTACTATCTCAAAGGGTAATACTGTAGCCATTTAATACAGTCACTGATATACCCAGCACTGTAGGCCAATCAAGCATATTATTAAAGTAAGTAACATAGAGTTCACCAGTTCACCACAATATGCTTCATTTAATATCCCTTAATTGTAACAGAATTAAAAGCTTCTGGTTGGTTTGGCTCCATTTCATTCATAAATGATTAAGTTCTTCCCATCCATTAGAAGCTAAAGGTATAAACAGTTTCTTCTCATACTCCACTCATTGTGCTTCAATAACCCTTGAGGTGATGGATGTACTGCACTCTGCACATTTAACTAGTGTTACAGAACAGGGAACTGAGGAAACACTCAACCCCTCGAATCTGCTTCACCGTTTCATTAGTTCATGGCTACTTTTCTGTCTCACTGCCATTTTCCTGAACTGTTCCCCATATTTATAATTGCTTGGCAGGAAAAAACTTAAGTATTGTTAAAAAGAAACATGAAGGCAAAGCTTTTACTCTTGCACAGATCCAGACTGAAATGCAAGAAAACCAACTTTATAAAGGAACTAACCATTTACCCCGTGTGAGATCACAGTGTTGATTGGTTCATCCATGGTTCAGCAGGAACTGTTAACTGTCAATCATATTTAACTGATTAACTTCAAACCAGGCAAGTCAACACCGATTGGTCAATCTTTCTCCTCTAGAAATCGCTCAGTTTCTGTCTTGAACATGCTTAGTGATTCAGTCTCCACAGCCCTCTGAGGTAAAGAATTCCAAAGCTCTATGTGAAGAGATTTCTCCTCATCTCAGACCTAAATGGACTGCCCCATATTCCAAGACTGTGTCCCCTATTACTAGCCATCCCTCCCCGCAGAAGAAACATCCTTCCTGTTTAGACGTGTAACAATGTTGGGTATTCCAATGTGATCACCTCTTATTTTTCCAAACTCCAGAGAATACAAGCTCAATCTCCCCTGTTTTTCATTCATGTCAGTCACAGACTGATAAAGGATGTAGCCTTGAGAAGATGGAGCTGCTTACTCATTTTACTATGCTGCTACTCATCCTGTAATTTGCTCAAGTCTGCTGACTGCGTGCTGCTCAGTGGAGAATAACTCTCATCTCTGAGACAGAAGGTTGTGAATTTAGTCCCCACTGCAGAAACTAGGACACATTGAGAGGCTGCACCTTGAGTACAGTACTGAGGGAGGCCTGCACTGTCTGAGGTGCCAAATTTGAGCAAGTTGGTAACCTATGGCTGCATCTTCTCTCTCAGCTGGAGCCATAGGATCCAACAGTACTATTTTAAAGAATGGCAGGGCGTTCTTCCGAGTGTTCAGGCCTGTATTTATCTCTCAACCGACATGGCTAAAACAGATTTGTATGGTCATTATCACATTGCCATTCATGAGGGCTTACTGGCTGCTGTCTTTCCGACATTATCATAGAATCCCTGCACCATCCAGCCCATCAAGTCCACACTGACCCTCCAAAGAGCATCCCACCCAGATCCACACCCATTCCCCCATCCCTGTCATCCTTCATTTCCCACAGCTAATCCATCCAGCTTGCAAATCCCCAGACACTATGGGCAATTTAGCATAGCCAATCCAGCTAGCCTGCACATCTTTGGACAGTGGGAGGAAACTGAAGCACCCGGATGAAACCCACACAGACACGGGGAGAACGTGCAAATTCCATACAGACAGTCATCTGAGGCTGGAATTGAATGCAGGTCCCTGGTGCTGTGAAGCAGGGTTGCTAACTACTGAGCCACTGTGATGCCCATTATAACGTTATAACAGTGACTACACATTGAAAGAGCTTCGCTGGCTGTATCTTTGAGATATCATGAGGATATGAAAGGTGATACATAAATGCAAGTCTCAAATTTTATCCTGAAATCCTGTGGGTGAGGCTGAAGCTACGTCGAGATCGGTAAATGGATCTGAATTAATTTAAGACACTTTCATGCACCATTCTCACTGGGCAAGAGTGGTTAAAATCCTTGTCAATGTCAGATATAGATGCAACTCTGAACATCATTGAAGACAAATGAGAGAATCTGAAGAAAACAGAGGGCTCCACAATGACTGCAGAATCAGAATGTGAACAGAGAGTGAGACATTGCTTCACCCCCTTAGACTTGTGACTGCCAAGGTATCTCTGCAATTAGTCTGCCTGTGGGAGCTGGCTTCATAGGGAACATATACAGTAAAGATGGGACTGCAGCACTGTAGTCAACTCTCTAACCTTGATAATGCCAGATCCCAAACCACTGTGACAAAACACTCCTGATTAATGAAATTTATACATGTTACACAATAAATGCCTGGTGTCAATCTTCTATTGTTCAGTCCTGAAAGAATAAACTGATTAGACCTTCCAGAAAAAAAACTTCTCAAATTATTAAGCTCCTAATAGAGAGAAGCAATTGGGCCTGCGATTTGCACTATCACCGATTTAACATCCAACAATACAATCAGGCTCAGCTGGGAGCATATTTCTAAATTTCAAGAACTGCATGACATTCATCCTTTCCCTATTCGATGTGGGAATTCAGACACAGGCGCACCCACTGAGGAACTCCAGGGCAAAATGAATTAAATTTTAATTAAACCCACAGCAACATCCTGCCTGAGTCAGTCTGTCAAAGCCACTACACCACACCAGCTGCTCTGCCACTGTAACTGAAGGAGATCAGTTCAAAAAGGGTGGAAGCAGGGGCCAATTTTATAAAGAGCTGTGGCCAGTAAGGGAACACCAGGATCTGTTCCAGGTCAAGCACAAACACCAACCAGACTTGGACATATATCCTTCTGTTCCTTCATGGGGACAAATATTAGAACTCCCCAGGGCAACGGTAGCACCTTAGCTACACAGACTGCAGAGGTTCAAGATGAAAGTCAGCCACTACCTTCTCAAGGTCAATTAGTAATGGGTAATAAATGCATGCCTGGTCAGAATCGGCCTCAACACATTATTGAATGATTAATCAAGGTTTCAGGTCCACAATTAATCCACCAATGCTCCAAGGGAGCACTGCTCCTTATGTGGGGTCCCCTTTGCTTCTTATTCTTTCTGTTCAACATTTCCTCTTTCTCTCTTTCCACAGCGCTCAGGTCCAAAGATCCAGGCAGGTACTTGTTTCAATGTTTCTGCCAATGCCTCAAGTGAAACACTTAGCAAATGTCCACCATAAGTGTTTCAATTGATGTGTGTTTCACACAACTACAGCAAGTAAAAGATGACATTGACATTGTAGTATTCACTGGTATAATCATCATCCGTTGTTTGATTCTTAGTGATAATTACCTCTTATTCTGTGCCCCAGTGCCACTCCACACCGTCAAGAATTTTGCTAAATTGTTCATGAATCCAACAAATAGCTGCATGGCTTTGCACAGTTGGTTGCTACATCTCCAGTACGGCTATCACCTTTTCAGGATTCGTGTAAAGTCCTTTTTGCTGTCAGAACATAATCTAAATACCTGACTTCTGTCAATTACATCTTTCCCTTGTTCTGATTCGGATTCAAGTTTCTCTGGTGAGCTCTCTCTCTAGCTGTTGTATTAGGTTCTGATCATAGTCTATGTTGGCTCCTTTCACTGTGTCTCCAGATCCATGAGTTTGTAGATTATCCAGAACGGCTTCATCCCGACTGATACTCTTCCAGACTAGTCGAAATGCCAAACAGCAGGGGCAACCATCTGTATCTCACACAGATTGTTGTTAGAAAACCACTGCTTTCAGCCCAGCCTCTCTTGCCAGTAACCATCTTTCACATCAAAGATAGTAAAGCATTTTACCTTGAATAATGGAGTGGGGTAGTGACAATAGGGGGCAACACAGTGGGTGGCTCAGTGATTACCACTGCTGTCTCACAGCCAGGGACCCGGGTTCGATTCCACCCTTGGGCGACTGTCTGTGGAGTTTGCACATTCTCCCCGTGTCTGCATGGGTTTCCTCTGGGTGCTCCAGTTTCCTCCCACAGTCCAAAGATGTGCAGGCTAGGTGGATTGGCCACGCTAAATTGTCCCATAGTGTTCAGGGGTGTGTAGATTAGGTGGGTTAAAGGGGGATGGGTTTGGGTGGGTGCTCTGAGGGTCGGTGTGGACTTGTTGGACCAAAGGACCTGTTTCCACACTGTAGGGATTCTATGATCTCTTTAAAGAGAGATTGAGATTCTTTGGATTGATGTACACTCTTAAGTTTTCCAGGTTTTTTTCCACAGCAATCATGTTGCTAATCCACACTCTAGATTACACTCTCTTTTCCAGCTCTTCCATCCTGTCATTCAGACTGCACTTCCTGTCTCCTCGGCAGTTACTGAGCTGGTCTCAATCTCTCATCTACTTTGACATGATAAAAACCAGAAAGATATCCACGACGTGCAAAAACCTACATTGTAATCTTCAACGGTCTGTTCAACAGTCAATGACTTAGTGGCCTTATGCCAGTGCAAATCTTTTCATTTAGGGTTACTAGCTGAAGCTTCAGACTTGCTTCAGCTGAGATGATTGGATTTTATTTAATTAATGCTATCTGGCCCTCGAGATCTGCATTCTTCCCACTGAAGTGGGCTCTCAGCTTCAACTGTCCTCTTCAGATGAGTATCATTCCAGCACTTCACCTCAACCTTATCTCTGTGGACCCTCATTCTTGGGTCACCATCTTGAGTGACTTTGCACAGGTCTACAAAGTTCACAATTTTGCACAAAGCATTTGACACTTCTTGCTCTCCTTCTGCAATCATCATTCTAACAATCACAAACCACTGATCATCTTTAAACCTGACTAAGCTAACCTTTGTTATGGCGTAATGTGATTCATCAGAATCATCAGTTAGTCTCACTCCAGCAGTTGCCTTTATAAACTTGTTTTGCTTCTTTGTAGCTTGCATGCAATGCCATTTAGTTTCTTGCAGTTAGCACACTACTTTCCCACACTGGGCATATGTTCCTTTATTTTGTGTGATGTTCTCTACAATATTTATACCCTGTCATCCAGCTTTGGTCCTTCTACAAATACTTTTTCCATTATTTTTCTCAATACATTGTCATTGTCTCTCCAGTTAAAGCAAAACATTGTCTATTCTCCTATTAATATATTTTAGTTGGTGATTGACAATCTCAGAACTCCTACATATGTCAGTAGCTTTTCTCTTCTCTCAGCTGATGTGCTCTCATTACAGAATACTTTATATCTAAGACAAGAATACTTCAGATGAGGTTATTTTGCAGTTGGCCAAATGCACAGGATTCAGCTAGATGTCACATACTGATCAATATTTATTTCTTCCTTCGATTTCTGATGTTGAACAGATAGCACTCATAAGTGACATTAATATTGTTCAAAGTGTGCCTTCAAAGTCTGTAAAATCTATTATGCCTGCCTTTTTTCTGCTCCTTAGTGAGATGTAGGTTGTATTAAAGCATTCTTTCCTCAGCACGGATTGCAGGTTTGGTACTCTTACTTGCTCTCGTTTTGAAAACTAATTTTGTTGCTATTTCAAATTTTTGTCCGTGAGAGTGAAAGAAAATTCTAATTCTGTCTCATATACCTTTTCATTTCCACAGCAGTACGGGGTGGAAAAGTCACAGCTATATTGACTCATCTGGTAATTCAATTATCCAAACAGCACTTTAGTTTTTAACTTCCTCCTTGTTGTCTCTTTCTTGAATTGTCTGTCTTACAGCTCAGAAAATCCACAGATTTTCAGCTGCTCCATTCCTGACACCATGTTCGAAGTAATGAGTGTTTAATAAATGGCCATTACCAATTGCACACAAAGACAAAGGAGAGTCGTATCAGACTTGAAACATTAGCTCTGCTTCTCTCTCCACAAATGCTGCCAGAGTTGCTGAGTTTCTCCAGCAAGTTCTATTTTAATACAAGTGACTGTTTAACCAAGTTGCATTGACAGCCCTGCTCTGTGCCACCTAATTTGTGTGAGGGTTGAACCAATTTAATAACCAAAATGAGGAAGCGGTTTGTGAACTTGGCTCCAACTGTTTGTTGCACAATAACTTGCTCCAATGCGTGATACAGGTTGATCAACCTCAACTCACAATTCACAACATGTAATTAATGCTGGAGTTTCCACCCTTGTCACAGCTCTTAATTGTCCAAGGCCTTCTGTCTCCTAAACTGTTTCTTGTAGCTTCAAACACACTAACACCAATTAGGGGATTGGTTTAGCTCAGATGGCTGCACAGTTGATTTATAAAGCAGTATGTTACCATTAATGTGGGCTCAATTCCCGTCACTGGCATGAGGTCACCATGAAGGGCTCCTCTTCTCAACCTCACGTGCAGTATGGTAACCCTCAGGTTAAACCAGCACCAGTCATCTCTCTCTACTGCGACAACAGCTCTATGGTCTGGTAAGACTATGGTGACACAACAATACCATTAGTGTGGAATGTCTGAAAGATATGTTGCCTTACACATTTTCATCAATGATTTAACACTTGTAGCTTATCCCACAAACCATTCAATAATTAAATATACAAGCTACAATCTTAACACAAACTATTCAGAATAAAAATAGAAAGAACTGTGGATGCTGTAAATCAGGAACAAAAAGGGAAGTTGCTGGAAAAGCTCAGCAGGTCTGATAGCATCTGTGAGGAAAAAAGTCAGAGAAGTTGCTGGAAAAGCTCAGCAAGTCTGACAGCATCTGAGAGGAAAAAAGTCAGCGTTAACGTTTCAGGTCCAATGACCCTGCCTCAGAACTTAAACATGAACTATTCAGCATGGCTGAAAAATATAACTGATATTTTCAGAATATGGTACGAAGAATTTGCAGCATGAAACAAATGGTGATTCAGCCCAAGAATTTTATGTTCACTTTTTACACTCCACATTGAGTTCCCTTCCTTTATCTCATCTAATCTGCGGAGCATCTCCTATTCCTCTCTGCCTTACATACTGACCTAGCTCCCTCTTAAATGCACCTACGCTATTTGCCTCAAAGCCAGCCATTGTTTCGAGGACACAAAGGACAAAAAAAACCTGCCATTTCACTTCCTCTTGTTTATTTTAAGCTTTGTTGGGGAAAGATAATCAGGGCAAAATGAAACAAGAAAGAGGAGGACAGACAAATTGTCTCAGCTCATCACAGCCTAAGTTCTCTTGTTCCAACCACACTGACGCCACTGCCTGGCCAGTCTGAAAAACTAACTGGCTATGGCTTCTCCGTTGGCTTCTAATTTGTGTTACAAATCAAATTGAGAAAACAAGGCACCAAAAGAACAATGATTTCTTTGAAAATATTTGGCAAGTGACTGGTCACAATGACAAGCAAAAGAAAATGCTGGAGTTAGTGTTGTTTATTCTCCTGAACTGTTTCTGAAATCAAAATGCTGTGGAATGAGAGAAAGAAAATAAAATGTGCAGCTGATTTTCCTCTCTCCAGACTTACAAATACAGCCCGTCAGCAGTGCAGGGTACTTACATTTAACAGACGGTTTTCCACCACAATTGTAACAGGGGTTGCGCATCACTGTTATCCAACTTCACTTGGAGCAGTTGCAGACCCATACTGTATAATGCTGAGTTATTAATGAAAGCAGCCTGATCGTATCCACATGCTGACAGGATGACAGAAACCCTGCTCATCAATCGTTAGCAGTTGCTGGAACCCTGCTCTCACCATGGTTACAGCACCTTACTACAGCAGTAAGTGATCCAATCTATCGCCATGGTACCCAAAAGGTTCTAGCAAAGCCCCGGTCTGTCTGAGCCACGACAATGAACCAGCATTCAAGCCCATTTTAACACCAACAACATTCACGGTCATAGCCGACAGTTCAGGGAGTGCACACTTACCGAAAGCTGGCGGAGCTGGAGCCGAGCTTGTAGTGTCTGATGAATACGAGCTGCCACTAAGAGCAAGGACTGAGAAGGGGATGTACCTAGGCACAGAGGAAATTACTCACTGAGGGTCTTGCTATATAGTCTGCCAGCGGTTTTCCATTGGTGAATCCCCGAGGAACATTAATGGGTTTTGGAGCTACTGTAAACTACAGATGCTTTGTCACTGTAATCCTTGCTGCAAGAACAATTTTATTCAATGCAAAACAAAAAATGCAATTCGCACACAGACATATTCATTTGATATTATTCCTTCCATCACTGAACTCTTAATTCATTCAAACAGCACTGAATGCATTTGCAATGTATAAAAAACAAAGAATCTAGCAGTGTGCAATTCATCATCAGGACTGTTTTAAATACCAGGTACTCTTACTCAGATTGGCTCACATGTATTGTTCTCTTGTTGCTTCAAAGCAATACAATAAATCGTAAAGCCTTGTCTGCAATCTTGAAATCAATCCTTCGTTAAATTATGTGACAGTTGGTGGTCTAATGCTACTCCCATAAACCATAGTCCATTAAGGTATCGACATTACACAGCTTGATGTCAATTACTGAATGCACCTAGCTTGATATTCTGAAAGATACACTTTCCAGTCACATTTACACCTCTCAGACTATTCGTAGACATATCCTAGGACTACAGTAAACTTTTGATGTAAATCCTTGTGTAAATTCTCACTGACAGAGTGAGGAATGGAGTGATACAGTATTCTAGGCCCGAAACGTCAGCCTTCCTGCTTCTCTGATGCTGCTTGGCCTGCTGTGTTCATCCAGCTCTACACCTTGTTATCTCAGATTCTCCAGCATCTGCAGTTCCTACTATCTCTGAAACAGTATTAGTGGGATTTGCCAATAAATATTAGAAATCAACAACTTCTGTTGAAAACAATATCAAATGCGAACGTAAATAACACAGCATGGAGCTGGAGGAACACAGCAGGCCAGGTAGCATCAGAAGTGCAGGAAAGTTGACATTTCGGGTCAGGACCCTTCTTCAGTTTTTCTGAAGAAAGGTCCTGATCCGAAACGTCAACTTTCCTCCTCCTGTGATGCTGCCTGACCTGCTGCATTCCTCTAGCTCCACGCTGTGTTATCTCTGACTCCAGCATCGGCAGTTCTTACTATCTCAAATGTGAAGATTGTGCCCAACTCAACTGCAATTAGGATAATTATGTTCAGATGTCAGTTAGAATGGGGAACAAAAAGTTAGCAGACCAATCAAACACATAATAAAAACCACAAGAACTACAGATGCTAAAATCAGAAACAAAAACAGAAATTGACAGAAAAGCCCAGGAGATCTGGCAGCAGAGATAATAGGAGCTTTCCTGCTCCTATGATGCTGCTTGGCCTGCCGTGTTCATCCAGCTCCATACCTTGTTATCTTAGATCTGGCAGCATCTGTGAAGAGAAATCAGAGTTAACGTTTCAGGACTGATGGCCCTTCTTCACTCCCGTTCCAAGGAAGGGTCACTGGACCCAAAACGTTAACTCTGATTTCTCTCCACAGATGTTGCCAGGCCTGCTGAGCTTTTCCAGCAATTTCAACTGAATACATATTTTGGCATTGTGTTCACAAAGGGAACACAGTGTCCAGTGAGAGGGAAGAACTAAAGGAAATCAGTAGGGAAATGATGTTGAGAAAATTGATGGGATTAAAGACTGACGGATTTCCCCAATTATTTACATCCCAGAATAGTTAGGAGTGGCTCTAGAAATGGTGAATGCATCGGTGATCATCTTCCAAGTTTTTACAAACTCTGAAACCATTCCTATGAATTGGAGGGTAGCTAATGGAACCTCACTGTTTTAAAAAGGATATAGAAAGAAAACAGAGAATTATAGGCTGCTGAGTCTGATATTGGCAGTGGAGAAAATGCTACAGTTTATTAGAAATTTAACGGCACAGCACTTGGAAAATAGTGACAAGATAAGACATAGCTAGCATGGATTTACAAAAGGGAAATCGCGCTTGCTAAATCTACTGGAATTTTTCAAAGGTGTAACTCATAGAGTTGATAAGGGGGAGCTGGAGGATGTGCTTTATTTTTATTTTCAGAAGGCTTTTGACAACGTGGCACACAAGGGATTTGCATTTACAATTAAAGCACATGGGATTGGGGTAGTGTGCTGACATGGATAGGCGTGTGGCTGGCAGACAGAGGAAACAAAGAATAGGGATAAATGTGATTTTAACTGAGTGACAGACAGTGACCAGTGGATTATCGCAGGGATCAATGCTAGGACCCCAGCTATTCACAATATATATTCATGATTTAGATGAGGGAACTTCGTGTGATATCTCCAATTTAGCAGAAATCAAAAGGCTGGGAGAAGGATGTAGAGATGCTTCAGAATGACTTGGATAAGTTGAGCGATGGGGCAAATGCATGGCAGATGAAGTATAATGTGTAATGGGAGGTTATTCACTTTGGTAGCAAAATCATGGAGGCAGATTATTATCTGAATGGTGATAGATTGGGAAAGGGGGAGGTGCACTGAGACTTGGGTGTCCTTGTACGACACTCATTGAAGGTAAGCATTTCAGGTGTAGCAGGCGGCGGAGAAGGTAAATGGTATGTGGGCCTTTGAAGTGAGATGATTTGAGTACAGGAGCTGGGATGTCTTGCCTCAATTGTAGAGGGCCTTGGTGAGACCACACCTGGAATATTGTGTGTGGTTTTGGTTTTCTTAATCTGAGGAAGGATGTTCTGGTGATGGAGGAAGTGCAATGAAGGTTTAACGAGCCTGATTTCTGGCATGGCAGGACTGATGTATGAAGAGACGCTGGATCAGTTAGGACTATGTTCACTGGAATTTAGAAAAATAAGGGGGGGATCTCACAGGAATCTATAAATTTCTAACAGGACTAGACAATATAAATGCAGGAAGGATGTTCCTAATGACTGGAGAGTCCAGAACAAGGGGTCACAGTTTAAATTAGTCATTTAGGACCGAGATGAGGAGAAATTTTGTCACCCAGAGAGTGGCTAGCCTGTGGAATTCTATGCCACAGAAAGCAGTTGAGGCTCAAACACTGAATATTTTCAAGAAAGAGTTAGATACAGTTCTTAGGGTTGAAGGGATCACAGGGTATGAGGGAGAAAGCAGGAACAGAGGACTGAGTTGGATGTTCAGCTATGATCGTAATGAATGGTGGTGCAGGCTCGAAGGACTGAATGGCCCACTCCTGCTCCTATTTCTGTGTTTCTATCTATTACGGATCATTCATACTCATGGTTTCCACAACATCACTGAAGCATTTTGTAAGTTCTTTGACAAATAAGTGGGTGAAAGAACTAAAGTAAGAATTCTCATTGATAGATCTCCTTTCACATTCTCAAGATATCCCAAGGTACCATCCAGCCAATTAAATGCTCTACAAAATGTAACCACTGTTTTAGAAAACACAGCAGCCAAATCTGTACACAGCAAGGTCCCAGAAAGCAGGCAAGTGTTAGGGAGCAGATCAGTTCTTTTAATGACAACGGTTCGGTGATAAATTGTGGCCAGGACTTTGGGATAAGCTCTTCAAATAGCATGGTGGGATCCTTTACAGCACATAAGAATGCAAACAGAGGCCATGATTTAATGGTTCGCTTGAAAATCAGTGCCGTTAACAATGCTTATCCTCTGCATTTCACTGGAATATCAGCCTTGACTTAATGATCAAATCTTGCAAAGTGTTTTAACTCCACTCCTTTCTGAATCAGAAGTCAGACAGCTACCAACTAAGGGGGCACATTAGACTAAAGACACATTGTATACAATCAGCAAATGATGTGGAAGGGTACAATTCAAAACAAGGCTACTCAGCCTGTCAGACCTCTGTAAAAACAACTCAACTAGTCCCACTCCCTTGTCCTTTCCCCAGAGGTCTGCTATTTTTCTTTCAGATAATTATCCGATTCCCCTTTGGAAACTACAAGTGGCTCCACCTCTGCCGCACTTGAGTTATAGAGTTATACAGCATGGAAAGAAACCCTTTGGTCCAACCAGTCCATAATCCCAAACTAACCAGTCCCTCCTGCCTACTCGTGGTCCATATCACTCCAAATCTTTCCTATTCATGTACTTATCTAAATGCCTTGTACCCACATCCACCACTTCATCTGGAAGTTCATTCTATACGCAAACCACCCTCTGTGTAAAACATTTGCCGCTCACATCTTTTTTAAATCTCTCTCCTCTCACCTTAAAAATGTGCCCCCTAGTCTTGAAATTCTCCATTCTAGAGAAAAGACAACTGCCGTTAACTCTCTCAATACTTCTCATTATTTTATAAACTTCTATATGATCGCCCCTCAACCTCCAACACTTGAGGGAAAAAAGTTCCAGACTATTCAGCCTTTCTTTATAACTCAAACCTTCCAAACCCAGTAACATCCTCGCAAATCTCTTCTGAACCCTCTCCAACTTAATAATGTCTTTCCAGTAACTGGCCAACCAGAACAGGACACAGAATGCCAGAAGAGGCTGATCCTAACTCCATGACATATGAAAGACATGTTCTTCATGTCATATTTGGTTCCTTTGCCATTTGCCTTATATTCTCTAGCTTAACATATGTAAACCAATGGGAACAGTTTCCCTGTAACTACTTTGTCCAAACTCCTCATGGTTTGAACACAGTTGTATCATTCTCAGGTTTCACCACTGTCAGTATGTGGTATCCTGGTTTGGATCATTCCCTGTCACCAATCGTCCTTTCTCTTGAATCCAGGGTCTGTCTAATTATCAGTGGTGGAGGATTGATCGCTGGTGAGTCTAGTCAGCAGAGACATTTGGCTTACCTAACAAGATAGTTTGTAGTAGTAGGTACCATTTGCAATAACTTGCTTGGCATAATTACTGAAGAATCCTTGGAGCTGTGTAGGATACAGCTACTTCCTTCGAGTACTCTTGACTGGGTGGAGTATAACGTTACACGAGCATTAAGTCCTCCTGAACCATGACCTTATGCAGCAATATTCTTGTCAAATCATCTCTAAAGCTTTTCCTCTCTATGAAAACTTCCCTCAACTTCTCCCATTTATCCACGGAACTGGAGTCTCTCCTCTCTGGAAACAGTCTTGTAAATCTTTTCTGCACCCTTTCTAATACCTCCACCTCCTCCATACAGTGTTGAGTCACAGTTTGGCACAATACGCAAGATGAAATTGAACCAGAGTTTCCATAAGTTTCACTGAAATTTTGTTGCTTTTTTATTCTACACCTTTATTGATAAACTCCAGACACTGTCTTTTTAACCTCTTTCTGAAACTGCCCTGTCACCTTCAATAACGTGTGTTCATATACCTCTAGGTTCCTGTGTTCCTGCACCCTTTTAGAATGCTACCAAGTTCTGTGTCATCCACAAATGCTGAAATGGTGCCCTTCACACCCAGTCTAGGTTCTTAATATATCAAGAAAACCAATGGTCCTGGTTTTTATCCTTGGGGAACCCCAATGCATACCTTCTTCAAGTCCTAAAAATCCGACTGTATTTAACATATAATTCACCTCTCAAAACCTCAATGCTTTTAACCCTGTTGACCCTCAATCCCAATATTCCCACCAGGGGTCCACTGACGGTTCTGAGGAAGGGTCACCGAACCCAAAACGTTAACTCTCTTTTCTCCTTCACAGATGCTGCCAGACCTGCTGAGCTTTTCCAGCAACTTTGTTTTTGTGCCCATTGACGGTGTTGGTCCCACTCTCTTAATCTCTCCAGCTCCAAAAAAAGTCCTCAAGATTCGTCTCCTTAACCAGCTTTATCACCAGCCTCTTCCTGGTTTGCTTCCCACTTTCTGAAGTGTATTGGAATATTTGCTTACATTTAAAAGTATTGTGCAGAGGTAAGCTGCTTGAAAGCACCACGACTATTAGGTAGGCACACATATTGAGAACAGACAGTTCAGATTGCAACATGTGAATTCTCTGCTAGATCATCCAGCAATTAAGATTCTCATTCTGATACTTAAATTAGATGAGCTCAATTAAGGTTGGAATGGGGTTAGCGTACAGAGTAAGGGAGGATTAGATAATGTACGGCAATTATAATAATAACATGATTGCCTGGTAAACATTGAGAGTTTAAGAATGTATAGGCGACAGTTCCGTTTTCTTTTCAGAAAAGGTAGCCAAAAAATATTGTGCTGTATATTGACCTTATTTCACAATTCCACCCTGCCCATACTTACCCATTATTTAGAACAGAAAAGGACCAATAATGTCTCTTGCCCCAGGGTTGGGTGGAATTCACTCTCATACACTTATTCAAATTCACTGAAATTCGAAGTGCCATCAAGGTACATCTCAATGAACTATCCAGCACCTCAGGCAGCACACCATCAAGTCCATCTTATGGTTATCTCAACTCTCTGGCCTGCCTTCCTTGTAGCTTTGCACAATGTACTCACCCCCAAGTCAACCAATGTACGATCAGCCTCTTCACACAAGGCAAGGATGATTTCACCTGTCTTTGGCTCAGCCACCACTGGCACTGCATAAAATTTATCCACCACATTTGTTTCATGCTTTTCTGTATGTATAATGTATTATTATATGTGAGTATTCCTGTATGTATCCCTGTATAGGCATACACAGGTGAGTGGGCACATCCTTCCATATAGAAGGACAAGGGGAACAGAAAACCAGGAATACCACCACTTTCAAGTTCCCCTGCAAGCCACACACCATCCTGATTTGGAAATATATTGCCGTTCCTTCACTGTCACTGGGTCAAAAACCTGGCAGTCTTTCTCAAATGGTACCATAGAATTATCTTTACCCTGTGATCCGCAGCAAATCATTCAGGGTTGTCACTACCACCTTCTCAAGGACAATAAACTGGCTTTGCCAGTAACACCCATATCCTGTGGATGAATGTAGATTTAAAAAAGCGGTTTCATCATTATTCTTGTGCATTCTTGCATGTACACACAGGAAGAACATGATGTGACACAATACTTGGGATAAACCAAATACTCTTTTACTCTTTCCTGACATTACTCACTGCTGCTTAATTACACTTTGTCCTTTTCTTCATACTGTATTTCTTTACAAATCTAACTTCTTTCCATCTCTTAGTTACTATGTGGCATTGTTTGGCGCCTCACCGTGTGTTTGTCTGTGGCTTATTGTTCAGTTATTGTATTTGCTGTTTGCCTTTGTACTTTGTGACTTTGTGACTTTGTCCTATCTCTTTCGTGGGTTAAGTCCCAATCCACTGTGGGCTAAGACCTTGACCACCAAAATCTAGGCTAATACCCTGTGTACAGTATGGAGGGTGCACTGAAATGTTGTATTTTGGATGAAATGCTAGACTTTCTTTAAAATCTTTAATCATGGGATGTGAGCCTCAGTGGTTAGGCCCAGAGGGCAGTTAAGAGTCAACCACACTGCTGAGTCTGGAGTCATGTGTAATCCAGACTAGGTAGGATGCCAGTTTCCTTCCCTAAAGGGCATTAGTGAACCAGTTGGGTTTTTCCCCAACAATCAATTTATGGTCACCATTAAACGAATTCCAGACTTTTTTTTAAAAACTCAATTCAAATTCCAGCAGCGGTCTAGATGGGATTTGAACCTACATCCCTAGAACACTGCCTGGATCTGTATCAGTCCAGTGATAACACCACTAGGCCACTGCTGCTCTCCCAAGACCCTCTATTCTCTCCTAGTTGCTATAACAAACCATGGCAACATTTCAAAGCAGAGCAAGAGAGTTTTCCTCTCATGTCTTGGCCAATATTTATCCCTGAACAAATATCCCAAAAACAGATAATCAATCCATTGTTGCCTTGTTGTTTGTGGGAGCTTGCTGTGCCCAAATTGGCTGCCACTTTCCTGCATTACAATTGTAAGTATATTTCACAAAGATTTTATTGGTTGTAAATTGCTTTGGAATCTCTGGTACTTGCAGAAGATGCTATATAAATGCAAGTCTTCCCTTCTTTGCATTGGTATTGTGTTTATTTGTTGCTCCTGCGCAGATGATCAATCACCTTGATGTTTGTGTCTACTTATCGTTCCTCCTTTTCATGCAATCTCAGAAGAAGCAGCCAATACTTGCTGTAATTCACCACACTCACTCGTGTTCCTGGAATTCTACATTAAACCAACAAGGAAGAAAGGCTGCATCAGACAAGGTTAATCCTCAAAAAGAACAACTTCTTACATTCAGCTACCTGTTTAACTGTTTATGTTCATTTATTGCTCCTGTGTTGTTTTGTTATCTCTTTTCTTGTGTGTTTATCTGTTGCTCTCTTATTTCTTTGCTATATTGCTGCGCTCCTTAAACTTATTTTATGTCTATGCTACGGAGAAATCATGAGACCATTGATAATGACATAAACTCTTTTTCTCCCTTCTCCAAAGCTGAATTCTAAATGCTAATCAAAACTTTCAAACAAAGCCCTAACTGTCCAAGAATTAAAAATGTTTGCCTCATTGTAATAACTCAAGAAACCCAACTGGAAAGTAGCAATCCTGGGTTTGCTTTATAAAGGGCTCAGGCGATGAGTTCCAGCTAGGTAGGCCATTGCTTGTTACCATGGGAACTCATTCTCAACAAGCTCCATGAGGAGATTAATTAGTGATTCCTCATGGGCTTTATAGGGGTTATCACATCCCTGCCCCTTCCAAGACTGAGGGTTTCCCCTTACTCCTGTGATAATGGGGTCTTTTGCATCACCTTGCCATTGGTACACATCTCTTCCCTGAAAACCCTGAAGAGCCACTGCAGGGGGCTTCTCCCCAGAAACTCAAACTGAGTTTCTGCTACCTCTGTCTCCATGTCCAAATCCGAGGCTTCCTCGTCCTTAGGGCTAGCACTCTAGTTTTTAGTTGGTGGTGTACCATCTGCTAGTTGGTGTGAAGGATGGGGATGGTAGCGTGTCCATAGAAACAATTGCCTCTGAGAAGGGTTCCCACTGATTGAGATGGTTGATGGTTTTTGTGGTCTTCTGCCCAGTTGTAACCACATGTACCAGACTGGTCTTTTTTTACGGGTAACTCCTGGAATCCATGGAGACCATCACCGAGGTTCCTTATGTGGATGGTATCCTCCCAGTAAGGAGTAAGAATGTCCATACGTATTTGTGGTCTTTGATGTCGCCCCTGACAGGGCTACCAAAACAGGTGGAAATCATAAGGTCCTGGCCAAAGGGCGAAGTCAGCTCAAGACAGGGCTTTGCAAGTAAATCAGCCCAAGGACGAGAGATTGATAAATTATATCACTGCTCCCAATGTGGCCCCAACTAAGATAAAACTTTGGGGAAATGTTCTGGAATGTTGCGTCCTCCAATCAGCTTTCCCTGGTTACAAACGGGAGCCACAAGTATTATCCGCCGGGGACTTGGCTCTGATATGGGGGCCACCAAAGTCTGAGGGCATCACTGTCTATTAACCTTTGAATCTCCCGAGCCCCTTCTTCCACATTTTTGCAGGAAAGGGCCAGTTCTACGGCTATCTTGACATTCAGATCTGTTTCGGTCAGTGGCTTCCTTTGGGTTGCAATATGATTAATTCCATAAGCTAGACATTTCCCGAAGTGCTCACAATTTCCACCGTCTTCAAGAATTCAGCAACTACATCCCAAGGAAATCTACTTGCTGTGCTACACCTATGTGACTTTTTAAAAATTATTAATCAGCCTGCTCAGATGTGTTATTATACCTCTGCAACAGGTGGGACTTGAATCCAGGCCTCATAGTCCAGAGGCAGGGACACTACCACTACACCATAAAAGCCTCTATGGGTCATTTTTTTTTTATACCCAAAGGGTCTGTCACACACAAGTAAACAACGTTCCCACCACCAGATCACCGTAACTTTTTTAATTATTAACGACCACCAGTAATCACCCGTGTAGCCAATTAAACATTTCCAAGTAAAGCCCCTTATGGTTAACGCAAACCACCAAAGTGAAGGAAGGTTTGGGAGACAGCAAAGGGGACTAAATCAAAATGGTATCAGAAGGGGAAGTAAAGCACTCCATCCTCCAGGGTGCCCACCTCTCTCTCATGCCATCGACAGCATTGGTGGGCACCACATGCTCCCTCTCCTAGGGCAACCAGGCTCAAATGTAATCATGGAAGAGTCTGCTGCCTTGACCTGTTTACAGCCAGCCTGGCCAGGCCCAGCAGCAGACCCACAAGGAGGTCCTCTCATCTGCTCACACCCCTCCACACCAGATCAGGAGCCTGGGGTTGAAATGCAACCAAAACCACAGCAAAATTTTTCTCCAACAACTAAAAAGAGGGTGCCAACACCCACAACCAACATAAATATGGTCCACACAGTCCACAGCGCCGCAAAATAAACAGTTGGGCTGGGAGTCTGTGAACAACTGCAGATTAAGGAACTGCTGTGTGCAACACCCTACAGCCTGGGTCCCCGAGGGAAAGAGAGAGGGCTCCCGTGTAGAAGGCCCTCCACTGGGGATCCCCACCTCCTGGCAACGATAAAGCATGCCACGGCACGTCTGGGTGGTGGACGTGTCAAGATGGATGGTGTGCAGCAACAGCCTGCAGTAAATCTGTCTCTTTGTGAGACAATAAAAGGCACACTAAGCTTACTCAAAAGACGGCTCAGGTTGTGGGCTCCTGAGGGAGGTTCAGAACCCGGGGCCTGGAAAAAAAATTGATCTATTTTTCCAAATTGACCTGTTCAGCAATGTTACTGGACACCTTTGGAGCAGATGGGACTTGAACTTAGGTCTTTTGGCCCAGGAGTAGAGACACTACCACTGCACCACAAGAGCCCCACTGGGGCTGCTTTATAAGGGTGATGAGTTCAGCTGGGCTGGCCATTGCCTGTTATTGAGGGAACTCAACAAGTTCCACAGGGAGATGAATTACTGATTCTCCCTGGGCCTTGTAGGGCTTATTATACTCATACCTGCACATGTACATGTTTAAGGTCTTGACCTAAACATAGCATTTCCTCCACTAATGCTGAAAGAAGAGAGAGCTGCCAGCCACACCAGAATTGGCACACTCCAGTGAAGGGTCTCAATGGATAAATATGTTAAAGACATCATAGATGTCTCTGTTCGAGTACCAGGCAGCTGAAGTCCCAAAGCAGATTTCACTTACAGTACATCCTGAGAGCAAATATACATTTATAGCATAGTGACAGTACCACTCTCTCATCCAGTTTCAGACATTCAGTTTTCCTGTTTGAATGCAGCAGGAGGCCATGAACCATTCAAGATTGTCACTTTCTTCATGACCACTCTGAGGTCAAGAGGCAAACTTCTTTACATTTACAGTGTTGAAAATGTTCTGTTGTCCTGATTATTCCAAAATAAAGTTGACGTTAGTCCTGCCACAAATAAGAAGGGCATTAGTGTGATATTAGTAAAGAAATGAAGGTTATTGGGAAAAGATGACAAGATCAGCCATGATCTCATTGTATGGCAAGCAGACTCAATGGGCTGAATGGCCTACTTTTCTGCTCCTACATCTTCCAGATCATGTTAACACTGAACTATATAAACACTGATGTCTTTGAATGAGAATAAAGTCAGAAGTCACATGACACCAGGTTGTAGTCCAACAGGTTTATTTGTAATCACAAGCTTCTGGAGCGCTGCTCTTTCATCAGGTGATAAAGCAGCAGTGCTCCGAAAGCTTGTGATTTCAAATAAACCTGTTGGACTATAACCTGATGTCATGTGACTTCTGACTTTGTCCATCCCAGTCCAACACCGGCACCTCCACATCTTGAATAAGAATGGCTTACATCTGCATTTTAAGTAATCTGCAGCAAAACGTGACGTATACATCATCAAAGAGAAGTTATTTTGATGAGGAACGTGCACCATCTTAACGTGGACCTACATTGCCATTCGTTCACTGTCACTGGGTCAAAATCCTGGAAGTCCTCCCTAACAGTGCTGTGGGTGGACCCACACCCAAGGACTGCAGTGGGTCAAGATGGTGGCTCACCATCCCTTCACAAGGGCAATTAGAGATGGGTAATAAATGCTGGCCTAGGCAGCAATGCCACCCCCAATATCCCATAGACAAATCAAAAAAATCTTTAACTTTACTACATGAATGCTGTTATACAAATACAAGTTTATTACATGGCTTTAGATCCATTTAAACTCTGCATAGGGAGGGCCAGCTTGGAAAATCCATCTTTTGTTTTCTGCTTGAGTTGTACAAGAAGTCTATTGTTACTGAAGCTATTGCTGTCTGACTCTGAATGATTAGTGAATAATTAATATTTACAAGCCACACGATAAAAGGCTACAATGTCCCTCCAGGTCACGGAGCTGGGGGAGGCATATATTTACAAACCACCACACAATAATAATCAGAAATAAATGGGAGTGGAGGAGAGAGACTCCATACTTGGAAATAAATGACTCTTCAGTGAAGTGTGATCCCTTTTGACTTGTCCTTGAATGAAACAGTTTGCAGTTTAATGTTTAATGGCACTCAGTACATTTCAGAACTCATTACGTCAGCAGTTGTATTTCTTCAATGTTCGATTGTGTCCAAGCACCCAAAATATCTCACAACACAAACTTCTATTTATATAGCACCTATAAGTTAATGAAACACAGGTCACTGGTCTACATAAGGAAGTGTCAGAGAGAATGACTGGAAGCTTAGTCATTAAGGTAAGGAGCATTCTAAAGAAAGCGGGAGAAAGGTAGAGGAATTTAGACAGCAACTTGCAGAGGTTAGGACCCAAGTGGTTGAAGTAACTACCATCAATGGTCATGCAGTTAAAATTGGGGTGCACAAGGATCCAGAGATAGAGAAGTACAGAGATCTCAGAGAGTTGCGGGTTTAGAGAAGATTATAGAGACAGGATAGGGTGAGGCCATGGAGGAATTTGAACATGAAGCTAAGAATTTTAAAATCAAGGTTTTGCTTAACTAGGAGCGAGTGTGGGTCAACCGAGAATATGGATAAATGGTGCAAGTTAAAAGAGAGATAGCAGAGTTTTAGATAACACGACAGAGGGCGGCTGGCTAAGAATTCCATTAGAATAGTCAACCGAGAGATAGTAATGGATGACTCTCTCAACGTTACAAAATCTGGGCTGGCACTCAATTGAAATGTGCACTGATTTTTGAAGAAGTCACATCAACATCGTTATGGACCGGATCAAATCGCCTTAAAACATGTCAAGGAGATAGCCTAGACCCTAGACCCTTGTTTTCTTAATTGAAAGGTACGTGCCAGCACTGAGTTCTGGATGCAATTCCATTGGTCAATCTACCAGGGTTGAAGCAAAACATACTTTATTCATACACTATAGTTAAAATACAGACACAATAAAGATAGAAGAATTGGTTTGACTGTAACTGTATTGAAATACTTAACAAAATAATAAACTTCTCATTAACTGTTCCAATATAGTAACATCCCAACATGCTTGGCAAAAGTAAAATACGTAAAATAGATTGTCTCACATGCAATTCCAGCAGCAGGAAGAGAACCCAAGCTTTTAGCTGTAGAGAGAGAGAGATGTTACAGCTTTCACAAGCCCAATAGCTACTGAAAGCTAAATTAAAACTTCCTGATTCTCTGGGAGCTTGACCCCACCCATTCAGGCTCCTTCTATTGTTCCAGCTTTAAAAAGAACCCAAGACCTCGTAAGATGTTTACTTTATTGACATGAGGCAGACTGCTTTCTCTCGCTGTCTCAACCTCGCTTCGTTAAAAAAAGGACAAAATACAACCTCTTAAAGTCATAGTATTGTAACAAAATCCCGGCACAGAGATAAGAGCACTACCTGCTCCATTTTGCCTTGTGGTGACCGATGGGAAGGACCAGATAATACACAATAGCAGCATTCAAGAAGCACCTGGACGATTACATGAATAGGAAGGGAACAGAGGGATATGGATCCTGCAAATGAAGACCGTTTTGGTACGGAAAGGCAAAATGTGTTGGTGCAAGCTTGGAGGCCGAAGGGCCTGTTCCTATGCTGTATTATTCTTTGTTGTTCTTTGATAAAGTGGAAGAAAATGTTATGAGTACACTGCCATTCAAACAGATTCAATGCAATTTGGAAAAATAGTTCAGCCTGTATTGAAAAAGCTGTTCCTGACTTAATTGTATTTCTGCACCGTAGTGGCTTTTGTGCACATCAACCAACAGATTGCTGGAGTCTGTTATAGTGATTGGCTATGTTGAGGTGTACAGAGCACCTTGGGCCTATTGAAGATCTCAATACACTGGGACCAGAATGCACCTCCGTCAGCTAACATCCATTGTTTTATCAGCCCAAAAAAATCTAATGATATAAGCTGTTTATTATGTAACTGACTGTGAGCAACACAAAGAAAGTTCCATGCATTTATTTTACCTTAGTATTGACAGAGTATTCAATCAATTCAGTGGGATTGTTCTAGTACTGCGCTGCTAACTCAGATTTGGGGCAGCCTGGTGGCTCAGTGGTTAGTGCTACTGCCTCACAGTGCCAGGTACCTGGGTTTGATTCCACCTCGGGCAACTGTCTCTGTGGAGTATTGCACATTCTCTCCATGTCTGTGTGGGTTTCCTCTGGGTGCTCTGGTTTCCTCTCACAGTTCAAAGATGTGCAAGTTAAGTGGATCGGCCACGCTAAATTGTCCATAGTGTCCAGGGATGTGCAGGCTGGGCAGGTTAGCCACGGGAAATGCAGGGTTACAGGGACAAAGTAGGTGGTCCCTGGGTGGGATACCCTTTGGAGGATTGGTGTGGACTGGATTGGCTGAATGGCCTCCTTCCACGCTGTAGAGATTCTCTGGTGCATTCATTATCCTGTAACATCAGTCTGAGAATTTGAATTGAGTTTAAAAGCATAAGGAAATAAAATACTAGATTCAGTGAAGGTGACAAGATTCACAATGACATTCGAGGAAAGAAACTTGGCATCCTTGCCACACTCTAGCCTAGATGCCAAGGCTCTCACAGAATGGCTTTCTCTTTCAGCGGGCCACTAAGTATTGCAACATCTCTTTTGCCGTTACCACCTTGACTGCATATGAGATAGTACCAGAAGCCTACAGACAACTTTTCAGGAATCTAGGGAGGGATCCTGGTCAAACATACATTGAGTTTGAAAGGATCAAACAAAGTAATTTTGATAGATGGATAAGGGCATTGAAAATAGATCAAACATGACGGTCTTAGACAATTATTTTGGAAGAGTTCAAAAATTCACTTCCTGAAGTAATGAGAACACATGTGGAAGAGCAAAGAGTTAAGACTGCAAGATTAGCAGCTGAAATGGCTAATGATTATGTATTGGTTCATAAATCAAAGTTTGGATCTGACATCAATTTCAATCTGTGAGGGATAGAAATTGGGATAAAGAGAAATTCTTAGGTGGTAAGGGAAAAGGAGATATGGTGATACTTAACAGCCCTCTGAAACAGCAAGCCATTCAGTTGTACTGATTCCCTGCTCAGTGGCTCAACTGGGATGTTCACCATGACATCTCAAAGTAGAGCAGGTCTTGTGCATTAACTACTAGGGAAGCTTTTACAAATGAATGTCTCTGATGCTACTGTGGTCAGGTGCCCAGCAGCAGCAATAGGCACGAGAGATAATAGGAACTGCAGATGCTGGAGAATCCGAGATATCAAGGTGTAGAGGGGGATGAACACAGCAGGCCAAGCAGCATCATAGGAGCAGGAAGGTTGACGTTTCAGGCCTAGACCCTTCATCAGCAATAGCTACGCCACTGGTTAAATGCTACAATCGAGCATGCTGGGAATTTTGGTGAAGCTAGTTTAAACTCTGACCTGGATTATAGCTCCAGCCAGTAAATGTTGTGGCCTGTCCTGTAAACTGTGACCTGCAGTGTCCAGTGTTGAGCAAATAAGGAAGGTTTTATAGTTGTCTGCTAGACTGATGGATACCATATTACCCAAATGGAGCATGGTATATGGTTGCTTACAACTTGATATAAATATTCAGAGTTGTTTACCAGTAAAACTCCATCGGCTGGGATTGAACAATGAGATCAGGTTTGGTCAATTCGTTAAGTGAGTGCCAGAAAAATTTCTGGAAGTGAGCACATTTTGTGATAAATGTAAACAGAACAGAAGATTTCTCAGGAGTGAGCTTTTGAAATCGACATTTGAGGGTCCCATCAATAAGTCATTCATCAATGGAAGGAGGCCATTTAGGCCATGAAGCCTGCGCAAACTCTTTGAAAGAGCAATCCAATGAGTTCTATTCTTCTGTTCTTTCACCACAGCCCTGCAAATCTTTACAGGTATACAACCAATTCCCTTTTGAATGTAAGACAATAATCTGCTCCCAACACTCTTTCAGGCAGTACAGTTAAAATCAACTCACAAAGTAGTTAAATAATTTCCGCTCATCTTGTTTGAGTAAGTCTGTACTCGGGACTGAACTCACTACCAGCTGAGCCAGTATCCCTTCCTTCTCATCTGCTCCACCATAAAAGGCTACCTGAATGTTTGTTAAGAGCTTGCTGTGTACACATTAGCTGGCACAACTGTTGGGAAGATAACAATGATATCCACTTCAAAAATAATCTCTGTCAGTAAAGAGCAGTGTGACATTCTGGGGCCATGATAAAATACACCTTGTAAACAATGCTCCATATCAGATTAACCCTAGTCCTATCGCATTTTCTCATTTACAAATATCTTTAATTTAGTGTCTGAAGAAGGACTTTCATTTTTATAGCATGTGTCATAACCTTGCAATAGCCTTTCAGCCAGTGAAATATTTTTGGGGGGTTGTTACCATTTTGATGTAGGGCCCCGACCAGGGTAAGTTTATTTTCACACAGCAAGCATTCACAAACAACAATGTAAGAATGACCAGAAATTCTGCTTCTGTGGTGTTGATTGAGAACTACAGAGAATAACTCTTCTGCTCTTCTTCAACATAATGGGCATGGAATTATTCATACCCAACTAAGGGCAGGTTAGCCTTTGGTTTAACATCTCATCTAAAAACCATTCCCTCCAACAGTGTACGAAATCCACCATCACCCCAGAAATCTTGTGTCAAGGTCCTGTGTGGGACTTGAATCCACAGCCCTCTGAATCAGAGAGGAGCCCATTGCTGACTCAACCGTAAGTGGTCCACAGAGCTAAAGCTGAAGAATGGTCTGGTATGAATATGGAAAATGGTCTCATACTCCAATCCACTTACTGTGTCACTGGTTGCACTTACATTCTTGATACAACAAAACTGCTTAGAGAAAATTGTCGATACCTTCATTGATGGAAAAACAGTGGAATGTTTCTTTCTGAGCACTTCATAAATTCTCTTGCAAGCTTTCATGTTGGTAAGTCGCAAAGAAACCATCTCAGATTGTAAGTCAAAGTACAGGAGGTGAATTACAATGTCGTTTGCACGAATTATGGAATTATGGTGTCCGTGAAGTTGTAGAATTATGAAAATTGTGGAAATATGGAAACCACGGAAATTACAAAGCCTGGAGACTAGCGGCTGAAGGACAAAGCTTCCAGCTGCAGCAGCAGCAAAGCCAGGACGAGCCGGACACTGCTTCATCCCAGTCTGGGGTCTCCCAGTGAGTGAGGAGTATGTCCCAGGCTGACTCCACCCCCCACCCCGGCCCGGACTCGCAGGCCGAGCTGAGGGTCCAGGTCTGCAGCTAGGCCCAGGCGCCTGAAGGAGCAGAAGCATCGTTGTAAAGGATGTTGGAGGACCCCAAACGTCAATGACTGGCAGCAGCTTCTGGAGGCATGTGGATGGGAAAAGGAGAGTTGGAATCTGTGCATCCCCAGACCATGGCTCTAGCTCAGAACTGGCAGTTGCTATTATGGTAGCATGGGGGGCCCATAACCGAGACCCCAGAGCCCATTACAGAGACTCAGGAGCCCATAACCAAGTCCCCAGAGCCCGTTACAGAGACCCAGGAGCCCATAACCAAGACCCAGGAGCCCATTACCAAGACCCCAGAGCCCGTTACAGAGACCCAGGAGCCTGTTTCAGAGACCAGGCTGATGTCAAGCAGTGACTGGAGGAGCAGCAGAGGAGGGACAAGAGGAAGAAATGAAGATGACCTCTACTGCAGTAAAATCTTGCATTTATTTAATGTTTCAAGATGGTGCTGGAGCAGGGCGACACTTTGCACACAACAAACAAAAACACTTCTCACTATATTTTTTAAATACATGCGACAATAAATCTAAATCTCAAATCTCCTCACCTCACATAAACTACAGATGGCTTGACCTCCTGCTTCAATGGAATGCCACTCCAAAAGCAAAACATACATCTCTTGTGGGGTTTGGCACAAGGAGAGAAACCCCAGCTAGGATAAGAGTTGAAGACATCAGGTGGAACTTAGAGCACGGGGAAGGATCTGCCGGGAGAGCAAGAGAACTCAGTTTTGTTGAGGACAGGTGAGGGAGGAAGGGAATGTGACAAGTGGATTAAGAAGGTAGTTGGCAGTAAGGTATAGAAACTGGAGATAATCGCTTCTTTCAGTTCTCCAATCGTGAGGATTTTTTAAAAAATTGGAGCAGCGTGGGTTGTGGCACAATTGGTCAAGTGGGCCTGTCCGGACCTGTCCGATGGCCACATCTATCACCAAAGTCACTGCTTTCAATGCCAGTCCCAATCTCCATCAGCATGTTAACCTGTCAAGGTCAGAGGCATTCAATGCCTGCTTCGTATTTCAGATGTTAACATTGCCTTTGTGTGAGCTATTGTATTGAAGCAGATTTAAAGGTTTTATTGCCAGAAATTCAACGCCGATGCTTATCAAAAGATAGCAGCTTGCAAATGGTAATGTTTAGCAGAAAATTAACATATGTTTTGCATACGGCACCTGTACTACTGCAGACAAAATACTGAATTTGCCGATGCAAGTGAAATCTTCTCATAGTCAGTGTGAATATTATTCCAGTTGTCTGTACAAGCAGGCCTTATTGAGAGTCGGCTTATTAGCTTTTCTCTACATTAAATATTCAATGAAACGTATGATTTTCCAATACAGTAGGTTGAGGTATTTAAGTGGAGAGTTCTGCAAAATTTAAATATGACCATGTTTCTGTCCTGTATATCATATGGAAGCCCACACTCTCACTGGGTGTAAGGTTCAAACACAATGTTGGAGCACACATCCTGCACGTGTGGGATCAGTGACTTGACTCTACTTATATCAAGTCTAAAGCTATCTGATCTCATTCCTTGGTAATAATAGAATGCCACAGTACAGAGGCAGGCCATTCAGTCTCTTGTGCCTGTGCTGGTTCTTTGAAAGAGGTGTCTAATTAGTCTCAACTCTCTGCAGTTTCACCATAACTCTACAGACCTTTCCTTTTGAAGGACATATCTACCTCCATTTTGATATTCAAACTTTCAGGAAGCATTTTCCAATTTGTTTCAAATCACTGCGTAAACAAAATTTCTTATTTTCGCCAATGTTTAATCTGTGTCCTTGGGTTACTAACCATTGCGCCAGTGGGAACAGTTTCCCCTTATTTACTCTATCAGAACAATTTAAATTTAGATGGCCTCCTCCTCACCTTCATCATAGTTCAGCAAGAAGCAGACTCCTATAAAAATATCCGTCCTCAATAACTAATCCATAATGATTGGATTCCAGTCCACACCTTGCCTTTTTTGCAGCTTTAAAGTAAGTGGTTTAAAAATGACCAGGAAATCCATTGCCAAAATCTGCCGAGATATTTGCCGTTCCCATTTTGAATACCGTGCAATTTTCCAGGGAATCACGGACAGTGAACTTGACAGCTTACTTTCCTTCCCTGTAGCACTTTACTTTTCAACAGCATCATTTATTAAGTGTAAATTAGGCTTTTAAACCGAGATGGAAGACTGCCCATGCTAAAGAATGACATTTGACAATTTTTGTATTTTGTTTTGTGAGCAGTACAGGCAGACTATAACATACAAGGACATACAGATCATAGGGTGTTTAGACAGAGCGAGGCATACGAGATTATGGCTGCGCAGAAGGTGTACGAAAACCTGTGTGTGTGTGTGTGTGTGTGTCTGTGTACATGCATGTGTCTGTGTCTATCTCTGCATGTCTGTGTGTACATGGGGTGGGAGGGGTGATGATGGAATATATTGTGATGTTCCTGGGCTTGCAATCCAGAGGCTTGGACTAATGCTTCAGAAACATGGGTTCATGACCATGAGGAGCATTTAGATTCAATTAATGAATTCAGAATAAAACGCCAGTCTTACTAAAAACGTTCTGCTTCATTAACTTCAGAAGGGGAAATGTGTTAAACACACCTGGCCTGGGCTACACAGAACTCCAGGTTTACAGCAATGCAGGAAATGATTAACTACCCTCTGAGAAAGCACAAATAACCATTATGTTATATCAAAGCCACCATGTGATGTAGCATAATCAGGTTGCTGATCAAAGATGGTTCATAATCCCAAGTCAGTGAAAATCAAGAACCCTTTGTTAAATGTAACTAAACATTCAGCGAATTTATCACTGGAATCCTACAGTCTCAGGTCCCAGTTCCATATCAGTGCTCAGCCCTTTGAGTATAGGAGTTGGGAAGTCATGTTCATCGGACATTGGTGAGGCTTCTCGTGTCCAGTTCAGGTCTCCCTGTTATAGGAAGGACATTATTAAGCTGAGACGGTTCAGAAGAGATTTACCAGGACGTTGTTGGGTATGGAAGTTTTGAGTTATAAGGAAAGGCTGGATAGGCTGGGACTTCTTTTCACCGTAGGAGGTTGAGATGTGACCTTATAGAGGTGTGTAAAATCATGAGGCATATACATAGGTTAAAAGAAGGTGTCTTTTTTTCTCTAGGATGGAGAATTTCAAGACTAGGAAGCATATTGTTAAGGTGAGAGGAGGGAGATTTAAAAAAGACACAAGGCAATTTTTTTTTTATAAAGGGTAGTTCGCGTGTGGAATGAAGCTCCTGAGGAAGTGCTGGATGTGAGCACAGTTACAATGTTTAAAAGACATTTAGGTAAGTACATGAACAGGAAAGAATAGGAGGAAAATGGGCCAGGAGCAGATAGGCGAGACTCGTTTAGTTTGGGATTACGGTTGGCATGGACTGGTTGGGTAAGAGGGTCTGTTTCCGTGCTGAATGACTCTATGACTCTATGTGATCTGACGTAGCTCCTTATTCACTTGCTCACCAGCTATTCTTCCAGTGAAGGCATCAATAACTTTTTATGCCACACAGGAGGGGGCTGTTTTAGCTCAATTGGCTGGACAGGTGGTTTGAAATACAGAGTGATACCAACTGTGTGGGCTCAATTCCTGCACCAGCTGACACTACCATGATGGAGATAACAAGGTGTAGAGCTGGATGAACACAGCAGGCCAAGCAGCATCAGAGGAGCAGGAAGGCTGATGTTTTGGGCCTAGACCCTTCTTCAGAAATGGGGGAGGGGAAAGGGGTTCTGAAATAAATTTTCCAGGACTGGAAAACACTGTAAGAGGCTTGAAGTCAGTAGAGAGGCAAGGAATGGGGTCTGACACACAGAGGAAGCTCTGAGGTCGGAGGGGGGCAGAGGTGACCAATGGCAATAAGGGGGTTGCAGGGCATCACGACAATCGGACAAGTAAAGAAACAAAAGCTGGGGGTCTAGGGGAGGTGTGAATGGCAACAGCAGTGTTAACACCATCAACAACTGAAAACAATTGAGGCAGAAGGTACAATCTGAATTTGTAATATTGAGTCTGAGAGGTTGTAAAATACCTAATCAGAGAGTAAAGTGCCGTGCTTCAAGATTCCGTTGAGCTTCACCGCAACAGTGTGGGAAGCTGAAGACTGAAAGGTGAAAGTTGGAATAGAGCGCAGAATTAATGAGTGCACAACCACATGATGTCCAGAGGATCTGTGACGGAGCTTTCCACGGCAGCGGAATGTCAGCGAACCAATTGACTTTAATCAACATTAGTGAGGTAGAACCTTGCCACACATTCAGAAAGCCATTCAGTATATCATGTCTAGGCTAGCTGTTTGAAACAGCTATCCATTTAGAGGAAGGTTCACCATCAAACTGAAATTTTAACTTTCGTTTTCTCTATAGATGCTGCCAGACCTTCTAGCATTGTCTGTTCTTATTTCAGATTTCCAGCATCTGCAGCATTTTATTTTTGTACCCAATTAGTCCTCCCCAAAGCCATGTGCACCTCACCTTTTTAATAACCAAAAAGAACCAAACTTCTTAAACGACTCAAACGGAAAAGCCCTATGGAAAGATTTCACATTATAAAACTGCTCCAGTAATAATCCAACCCAAAACCAACATGAATTTAATATGAACTGAAAACAGAAAATGCTGGGGTGGCTCTATCGGAGAGTTAGGTTTTTACAGGAAATGTTGGTTCAAAATAATTCAATTCACTTATCTGTATTTACAAATTATTTGCAATTCGATAGAGAACTAGGGGCACAAGTAAAGATAAATGGTTTAGATCCAATTGCCACTACAGGGACACAGTTACAAGGTGAGTAAGATTGAGAAATAAATAGTCAGGGAACGCATTTTAAAATGACAAGCAAAATGGAAACAGGTGAAGAGTAGTCCTGATGATAAATAAGATGTAGGACATCAGTGTGAAAGGATCTTCAAAAATCGTGAATAAAGTATGGTGATGGAGATTAGGAATAGCAAAAGTGGAAAGTTGCTGTCGCAAGTACTTTATAGGCCCCTAACAGTAGTCATGTCTTTAGGAAGAACATTAAACAAGATATGACAGAGCCTGTCATAAATGCTATGTAATAGTGGAGATAGGTTCTAATTGTCTTGTTGACTGGACTAAGCGAATTGGCAAAGATAAATTGTGACAAAAAGTTTATGCAATACCATTGTTACAGTTTCCTGGAGTAATACATTGTAAAACCAAATAGGGATAAAGTTATTTTGGATTTTGTATTGTGTGATAGAGTCATAGAGTTACACAGAGTCAGAAACAGATCCTTCAATCCAACTCGCCCATGCCGACCAAGTTTCCCAAACTAAACTAGTCCCACTTGGCTGTGCTTGGCCCATATCCCTTTCCTATTCATGTACTTATCCAAATATCTTCTAAATATTGTAACTGTACCTACATTTACTACTTCCTCTGGCAGTTCATTCCACACACAAACTACCTTCTGCATCAAAACGTTGTCCATTTTAAATCTTTCTTTTCTCACTTTAAAAGTATGCCACCTAGTTTTGAACTCCCAACCCTAGGGAAAAAGATCTTTGCTATTCACCTCATCTATGCGTCTCATGATTATAGAAACCTCTATAAGCTCACCCCTCAACCTCCTATGCTCCAGTGAAAAAGTCCTAGCTTACCCAGCCTCTCCATATGACTCAAACCCTACAGTCCCAGCAACATGAAGGCAAGCGTGCTAAACACCTTCTTAGCCACCCTGTCAGGTAGGCTCCATTCTCAAAGCCACAACATTCTACCTTATGCTGTGAAGAGCCCAAAAGGCTTTCTGATTACCCCATGGTGTGTTGTGGTACATTAAAGATGACATAGTCTTCCCCCAAGAATGAAACTACAAAGGACTTGATCAGGTTTGAAGAAAATAGTGTATACCTGAAAAACAGATATTCTAAAGCAGCTGCAATAATACCACAGGGTACCAGGCTGCTTAATAATGATCCCTGTGAGCTGAACAGCTCAGCGGCCACCTCAAGTTGATCCTTTTAAATTGCTGCATGTGCAAGTGACTAAAACCGGACCACTATTTACAAACCAAAGACAATACCATAGGTGGAATGTTATAGAGCCCTGAGCAACATGGGTTACAGTAAAACAAGCAGAAGAATCAGGTGAGAAGTCCGGCAAAGCCTATCTCAACATTGGGAGCTCTTTCCTGCATCTTTTAGGCATTTGTCAAGTGCCAAGGCAAGTTTCTCACCAGGCATCAGTGAGTTGCCAATTAAGGGGGTTATATCTTATTAAATGCCTTACTAACAGGCCAAGTCACCTTATTAATATTCAGCTTCCTGTCTTACCAAACATGCCGAACAAGCTGGATATCGAGAATTCTTGATATGGAAGTTAGAGTGGATACCTGGCAACTTCAGCTCACTGTTTGCTCTGAAGGACTTCCAAGTTGGACATCGGGTGCCACCATCTCAGGGCATAATCCATGGGCACCAACCACATACACCCTACATCCACAGGCTTTGGCATCTGAAGTGTGAACTGTAAGAACCCTGATGGCACATCTCCAGTCCACTTACACGTTGCTCTGCACTTCACTGCTGCACTGGCAGTTATTATTGTAATGTTGCAGCAGGACACTTTGCATACAGGGATTTCCACCCAGCTCATGGACTGGATCAGGTTTCACCTCCAGTGTCTTTGCTTACTGTCATTGCATGTAATCACTCTGAGCCCACGTTTATGCTCACTGCACCCCCGATTGCCTTGCATCGTCTTTTTGCAGTTTGCCCCATCAGCCCGATAGGTAGACAGAGTAAATGAGGTAGGATTAATTAGTACACTCATTGTAAAAACTCGACTGGGAAATAACAATAATTATACAATTACATTCCACATTAAGCATCTCAAACTTAAACAAAGTCAATTCTTTAAGTACGAAAGGCCAACTAACTAAGATTGTTTGGGTTAACAGATTAAAAGGTATAGCAATAAACAGTGAAAGTACAAAACTGAGGAGAGACAGTGGCAAAGTGGCAATATCGCGGGGCTGATAAACCTGAGGTCTAGGCTAATGCTCTGGCTTCAACATGTGGGAAAAAACTAGGCATTTCTGCTTTATATGCGACTCCATTTCCACAGCAATGAGGCTGAATCTTAAATGCCTTCTGAAAATTGTTTTTGATTCACAGGATGTGGGTGTCACTGGCCAGGCCAGCATTTATTGCTCATCCCTTATTGCCCAGAGGGTAGTTATGAGTCAACCACATTGCTGTGGGTCTGGAGTCACATGTAGGTCAGGCCAGGTAAGGATGGCAGTTTCCTTCCCTAAAGGGCATCAGTGAACTAGATGGGCTTTTCCAAACAATCAGCAATGGCTTCATGGTCACCACTAGACACTTAATTCCAGATTTTTATTGAATTCAAATTCCGCCATCTGCCATGGAGGGATTCGAACACGGATCCCCAGAACATTACTTGGGTCCCTGAATTAACAGTCCAGCAATAATACCACTAGGCCATCATCCAAAATGGCTGACAAGACACTCGTTAGTACTGGAAATACTTCAACTCCTTATTTTTCCACCAAAGTGCATAACCTTACATTTTCCACATTATATCCTAGCTGCTAAGCTTTTGCCCACTTGCTTAACCTGACTGTATCCCTCTGTTGAGCCTTTACATCATCCCCACTTGCCTTCCCTGCTATTTTTGTTTTATTTGCAAACTTGGTGATAGTACATTCACTTGCAACACCGAAGTTACTAATATATTTTAAGTAATTGTGATCCTTGTCACTCCAATAATTACAGGTCACCATCCTGGGAATGCCACCCTTCTCCTAGCAAATCCCCAATCCATGTTGATATACTGCTTCGCAACACTATGGACTCTTTTCTAATTAAAGGGTAATCCTTTATTGAAGGCCTTTTGAAGTTAGAGTCATAGAGTTATACAGCACGGAAACAGACCCTTCAGACCAACTTGTCCATGCCGACCAGATACCTAAATTAATCTAGTGCTGTTTGCCAGCATTTTGCCCATAACCATCTAAACCCTTCCTTTTAATGTACTCATCCAGATGCCTTTTAAATGTTGTAATTTGACCAGCCTCCACCACATCCAGCAGCTCGTTCCATACACGCACCAACCTCTGCGTGAAAACTGTGCCCCTCAGATCCATTTCAAATCTTTCCCTCTCACCTTAAACCTTCAAAAATACTACAACTCTTATCTATTCTCTTTGTCACCTCCTCAAAACAATTCTAATAAATTTGTCAGTAATTATTATTTCTTCATGAAACCATGTTGACTCTGCTTGATTATATTATGAATTTCTAAATATTTGCCATAACATCCACTACAATACACTTTAATATTTTCCCAACAACCGATATTTAGCTAACTGGTCTATAGTTCCCTGTTTCTTTTTTGTCTCATTCCCTTTTTGCATAAAGATGTTACATTGGCAGTTTTCCAATTGTCTGGGGCTTTTCCAGAATCTAAGGATTCCTGGAAGATTCACTACTAATGCATCCATTACCTCTGCAGCTACTTCCTTTAATATCTTAGGATGCATTCCATCAGGTCCATAGGACCTATCAGCTTGTAGCCTCATTAGTTTCCCGAGTACTTTTTCTCTAGTGATAGTTATTGTCTTTTGACCCTTGATTATTTCATAATTTTGGAATGCTATCAGTGTCTACCATGAAGACTGATGCAAGGTATTTATTCAACTCCTCTGTTATTTCCTAGTTCCACCTTTTTATTTCCCCAATCACAATCTCTAAGAGGTGAAAGTTCAATGATTTCTCACTTCCTTTTTATAAATTGAAAGAATCTCTTACTGTCTGTTGACATATTATTTGCACGTTAATTTTCTCCTTTTTTGTCATCTTTTGTTGGTCTTTAAATTTTTCTTTCCTCTGGCTTACCACTAATCTTTGTCACATTGTACCGTCATAGAGTCATAGAGCAGTACAGCATGGAAACAGACCCTTCGGTCCAACTCGTCCATGTCAATCATTTATCCTAAATTAATCTAGTCCCATTTGCCAGCATTTGGCTCATATCCCTCTAAACCCTTCCTATTTATGTACCCATCCAGATACCTTTTAAATGCTGTAATTGTACCAGCCTCCACCACTTCCTCTGGCAGCTCATTCCGTACATGCGCCATCCTCTGCGTGAAGACGTTGCCCATTAGATCACTTTTAAATCTTCCCCCTCTCACCTTAAACCTATGCCCTCTAATTTTGGACACCTGTACCCTGGGGAAAAGACCTTGACTATTCACCCTATCCATGCCCCTCATGATTTTATAAACTTCTATAACGTCACCCCTCAGCCTCTCACGCTCCAGGGAAAATAACTTTTGCCCATCCAGCCTCTCCCTATAGCTCAAACCCTCTAACTCTGGGAAAATCCTTGTAAATCTTTTCTGAACACTTTCAAGTTTAACAACGAGTCTTTCCTAGAGCTGGAAGACCAGAATTACACAGAATATTCCAAAAGTGGCCTAAACAATGTCCTGCACAGCTGCGACATGACTTCCCAACTCTTATACTCAATGCACTGGCCAATAAAGGCAGGCATACCAAACGCCTTCTTCACTATCTACCTGTGACCCCACTTTCAAGGAACTATGAACCTGCTTTCCAAGGGCTCTTTGTTCAGCAACACTCCCCAGGACCTTACCATTAAGTGTATAAGTCCTGCCCTGATTTGCCTTTCCAAAATGCAGCACCTCACATTTACCTAAATTAAACTCCATCTGCCACTCCTCAGCCCATTGGCCCATCTGATAAAGGTCCCGTTGTACTCTGAGGTAACCTTCTTTGCTGTCCACTACACCTTCAATTTTGGCGTCATCTGCAAACTTATAAACAACCATATATAAGAGTCATGTTTGGTGTGTCTTATCTTTCAATTTGTTGCGGTCCTTTACTTCCCTGTTAATCATGTTCAGACAGTGACACATGGGTGCACTTAAGGAACACAAAATGTTAGCTTCCAGGTACAGAAAGCTGCTCTAAAAACAACTGCGTTTGGGGGGTAAATAGTGGGTACAATTACAATGTTTAAAAGACATGTGGATGGATAAGTACATGAATAAGAAAGGTTTGGAGGGATGTGAGCCAAGCGCAGGCAAGTGAGGCTGGGTTAGTTTGAAATTATGCTCGGCATTGACTGGTTGAACCGAAAGGTCTGTTTACGTACTGTATGACTCTATGATTCTATGAAAAGAACAAAGACACCTTGCTACGATTGTACAAGACTTTGTGAAATAGTGTATGCAGCTTTGGTCTCCATATTTATGGAAGGGTATGCTTCTATGAGAAATGGCACAGTAAAGTTTCACTAGATTAGCACATGGGATGAATTAAGAGACTTGAATATATTCTCTGGAGTTTAAACGAATGAGAAGATATTCCATTAACACATTAAACAGCCTAAAGGAGCTTGACAGGGTAAATGCTGAAAGATTCTTTCCCGAGCTGAGAAATCTAAAACACAGGAGCATCGTGTCTCGAGATGAGGGACTGGTCATTGAGACAAGGAGAATTTCACTCAAAAGCTTGTCAATCGTGGGAATTCTGTACTCGAAAAGGTTGTGAATGCTGCACAGTCAAATAGTTTTAAGCTTGAGATTGAGAATTTTGGCGAAATGGGATTGGGCAGGGGAGTCCAAAATCAGCGAGGATCACTGGGAATGGAGGAACTGATTCGATGAACCGAATGGTCTGTTTCTCTTCTAATTTCTTATGTTCTGAGCTGGAATCAACGTGCTTTCCGATATTTGCTGTTTCAGGACTGAATAAGGAAGCTGTTGTCTGTATTGTGTTGTTTATATCCTGGTGTTGCATCAGGCCATAGATATCAGTAACAATCAGAGGTCTACAGCACAAGAAAAGGCCCTTCGGCCCATCAAGTCTGTGCTGGTCAAAAACAACCATCTAACTAGATTAATCCCATTTCCAGCACCTGGCACATAACCTCACACAGACAGAGGCTGGTGAACGGAGACGAGGCACTTAGAGTCATAGAGTCTTACGGCGCAGAAACAGGCACTTGCACAGGCTGCTCCAATAGGGTCATGTTTATTACATGGTCAACTTTTCTTGGTATTACTCAAATGAATTTCATGCCCAAAGTCCCTTCCTTGATTTCCAGCACCTGAGGAAGTCATTTCTATTTATCTCAGTACATCCTTTTAAATACCTCATTCTATTCACTCCTCAATCTTACCCTAGAAGGAAACAGAAGCCAAGTTGATGGAAGATGTTATCATAATTTCCAGATCACCTCAGCTGATCATGACATTTTACTAGTTTCTCTTATTGTGAGAGGAAGTATCTGGAAAACTGGTTCATGAGCTCTGCCGCCTCAGGAGGATCAAGGAAATGAATATATTGAATATATTCATCGAAAAAGAAACCTCCATTGTCTCAGTGAATGGGAACCAAACATAGGAAAACATCATTGCAACAGAAGCAAAACACTTACCCAAGTCTTTTATCAAAACCGATCTCTTCTACTCCATGTGGTTATATTTCATTTCTCAATCTCACTCGTTCCCTTTAATCAGGCCAGTTGTATTGACGCTAACCCTTAAAGTGAGAAAACATTAACATAAATCAACTTTGGAACAAGTCTCTTTGATTTTTGCACAGTAGTTAACAATCACCGCCACTTTCCACATGAACTGCCTGAAACTGCACTTTGTTCTTACTGGAGGTTGGACCAGCTCATCCGTGCTCTGAGCATCTTTCCAATCTAATTGCATCAACTCCCTATCCGCTTCCATTGTACAGGGGCCCTGAACCGACAGCAATCCCAATCCAAGCGGAACATTCCTTGGCAACTTTGTTTTGTATTTATCACAATTCAATTCTGGCTGTATTCCTTGGCAAAATATTGGACTTTATTTTTCAAGCACCAAAAAGCTTGCATTTAGGTAGCCCCTTTCACGTGGTAATGCACTTCACATGGTGAGTCTGACACTGAGCCACAAACTGCGATGCAAGGAAAAGTGACCAAAAGCCAGGTGTCTTCATAGGAGAGAAAGTTTAGGGAGGGAGTTTGAGAGTTTAGGACCAATGAAACCATGACTGTTAAAGGTGCAGTAACTAAACTAAACTGGTATACGTGGATTTAAGTAAGGCGTTTGATAAGGTTCCCCATGGCAGGCTCATGCAGAAGGTAAGGAGGCATGGGATAGGGGAAAATGTGGCAGATTGCATTCAGAATTGGCTGACCCTTAGAAGACAAAGGGTGTTAGTGGATGGAAAATATTCAACATGGTGCTCAGTTACGAGTGGTGTACCACAAGGATCTGTTCTGGGTCCTCTTCTATTTGTGATTTTTGTAAATGTTATGAATGAAGGAGTGGAAGGGTGGATTAGTAAGTTTGCGGACGATATGAAGGTGAGTCGCGTTGTGCACAGTGCAGAGGGCTGTTCTAGGTTACAAAGGGACATTGATAGGACGCAGAGCTGGGCTGAGAAGTGGCAGATGGAGTTTAACCCTGAAAAGTGTGAGGTGATTCATTTTGGAAGGACAAACTTGAAAGCAGAATACAGGGTTAACAAAAAGATTCTTGGCAGTGTGGAGAAGCAGAGGGATCTTGGGGTTCATGTCCATAGCTCCCTGAAAGCTGCCACCCAGGTGGATAGAGTTGTTAAGAAGGCGTATGGTGTGTTAGCTTTCATTAATGGAGGGATTGAGTTCAAGAGACGTGAAGTTATGCTCCAGCTATACAAAAGCCTGGTTCGGCCACATCTGGAGTATCGTGTCCAGTTCTGGCCGCCTCAATACAGGAAAGATGTGGAAGCATTGGAAAAGGTGCAGAGAAGGTTTACCAGGATGTTGCCTGGAATGGAGGAAGGTCTTACGAGGAAAGGTTGCGACAGCTAGGGCTTTTTTCTTTAGAACGACAAAGGATGAGAGGTGACTTGATAGAGGTGTACAAAATGATCAGAGGTATAGATAGAGTGGACAGCCAGAGACTTTTTCCTGGGGTGGAGGTAGCTATTACGAAGGGGCATAGTTTTAAAGCGAGTGGAGGTAGACATAGGGGAGACGTCAGAAGTAGGTTCTTTACTCAGAGGGTGGTCGGGGCGTGGAATGCATTGCCGGAGAGGGTAGTGGAGTCAGCCTCATTAGGGGCATTTAAGCGGCCAATAGATAGGCATTGGATAATAGTATAAAGTTTGGAGGTTAGATCGATCTTAGGATTAGGGTAAAAGTTTGGTACAACATCATGGGCTGAAGGGCCTGTACTCTGCTGTACTGTTTAATGCTCTATGTTCTATGTTAAACCTGGGGACGCACGTGGAGCCGAGATTGGAGGAGTGCAAATGTCTGGGTGCTGTAGGAGATTACAAAGGTAAGGAGGAATGAGAACATGAAAATATTCTCTATCTACTGTGCTGTGTACTGCGGTCTTTCAGTATGACAGCAAGGCCTTCTCCATCTCCCATCTTCTCAAAAGTGTTTTTAAAGAAATTCCCCATTTTCAATCCCCTGTTTTCCCAAAATGCCATGTTCCAGTTAGTTTCTTGTAAAACTATTGATGGAACTTTTTTACTGCAAATGTTGTGTACTTCATAGAATCCCTGCAGTATGAAAGGAGGCCATTCACCCATCGAGTCTACACTGACCCTCTGAAAAGCATCCTACCCAGAACCCCAATTCCTGTAACCCTGCATTTCCCATGGCTATACCTGCACATCCCTGGACACTATGGGCAATTTGGCATGGCCAATCCACCTAACCTGCACATCTTTGGCCTGTGAGAAGAAACCCACACAGACACAGGGAGAATATGCAAACTCCACATAGACAGTCACCCAAGGCTGGAACTGAACCCAGGTCCTAGGTGCTGTGAGGCAGCAGTGCTAACAATGAAGTCACCATACATCTGCAAGTAAAAGCCAGTAGGAGCCACTGAGGGCTTCTGGGGAGCATGGGGGAGATGAAATGAAGGCAGATCCATGCTGCCTGGTTGGGCTAGATGCTTTACTCAGCCCTGGTACTTTCCTGTCCTCTACTTTCAGCTGGGGAAGTGGGGGAATGGATCTTAACTCCCAGAGCATGTCAGTGCCAATCTTTCCAGCAAATTTCTTGGAGATTTTAACAAACTGGCCTCAACAGACAGGATAAACTGTTTACTGGCTGGCAGCATATGGAGGCGGTGGAGAGAAGGAGATGATGCGTGAGAATCAGACTTGCTCAAGAGCATCAAGAGACATCTGTCTGTCAGCAGCAGGATATTTCTGAGAATAAGCGCATTCAGAGGGTCACAGAGTCATACAGCATGAAAACAGACCCTTCAGTCCAATTTGGCCATGTCGATCAAGTTTCCCAAACTAAACTAGTCCCATTTGCCTGTTTTTGGCCCACGTCCCTCTAAACCTTTCCTATCTATTTCGCTGTCCAAATGTCTTTTAAATGTTGTAACGGTACTCACATCTATCACTTGCTCTGGCAGCTCATTCCACATACACACCACACTCTGTGTGAAAAAGTTGCCCCTCAGGTCCCTTTTAAATCTTTCACCTCTCACCTTAAACCTACACTCTCTAGTTTTGGACTTCCCTACCCTAGGGAAAGGACCTTTGCAATCACCTTGTCTATGCCTCTCATGATTTCATAAACCTCTATAACGTTACACCTCGACCTCCCATGTACCAGGGTAAATAAGTTCCAGCCTATCCAGCCTCTCCTTATAACGCAAACTCTCTAACCTCAGTAACATCCTTTTAAACTTTTTCCGCACTCTTTCCAATTTAACAACATCCTTCCTATGGCAGGGTGGCCAGAACTGGTGGTTTGGGTGGGAGTGGCTCAAAGGGAAAATGGCAGGGGCAGTGGTAGCAGAGAATCTGAACCTTTCTTGTTGAGTTGGGAGAATTGCATGATTCTGCTTATTTACTGTCCAGAGATCAATACTGTACCAAACCAACAGCATCAGGTAGGAGGCACTAAAACAGTATATGCTTGTGTGTTCCCACGCTAACCTCTTCTCAAAAGAGGGGAAACATAAGAGGCCAACTTTTCAACACAGACAAAAACTTGCTGTTCATCATCTTCCTTTGGCTCAAACATTCATCCATCTTCTCTTTGAAGAGTAGAAGTAGGCCATTCAGCCCATCAAGTCTGCTCCACTATTCAATGGCTGAGTCGATGGTTATCAGATCCTATACCTTATTATCTTACGGTCTTTAAAGTTGTTGCCTTCAGCTTTGACCAATTCCTTTTATTCCATGTTGTGACCTGACAGTGCTCTCCAAGTATTTCAGTTTGACTAAATCAAAACCAAAATCAGCAGAAACCAAACTTGGGTAGATTCCTGATCCACAGTAATATTTCACACTTGGGTGACAGGTTGAATACCTACCCCAATAACTGACAAATGCTGAAATGTTATTAAAAATTGAATTATTAACCGTAAATAACATTTCATACACGATGCTAGCATCCTTACTCTGAAGTCCTACTCTTCCTTAGTCAACAGCACTCTTGCCTCTAGGTCAGAAATTGTGGGTTCAAGTCCCAGGCCAGGGTCACAAGAATCTAGGCTGACCCTCCAGTGCAGTACTGAGGCAATTACCGCACTGCCAGAGATGCCGCTGTACTGTTGGGTTAGTACACTGAGTCCTGACTTGCCAGCTGACAAAGATCTCAAGGGACATTTTCAAAGAAGAGCTAGCTCTGGTGTCCATGTCAGTACTATCGCCATCTCAAAACTGATTGTCTCCGGTGGATGCTATTTGCCAAGCTTGCTGTGTACTAATAGGCTACCAAATGTACTACCTTACATTTGTGACCACACTTCATAAGTACTTTATGAGCTGGAATGTCCTGAATTTGTAAAAAATGCAAATCTTTCATTCTTTATCTAAAACAGGTCAGAAAAACTGAGTAAATTTGACATTCCTAATAGTTCAAAGATGCCAGCAATGATAGTTCTTACCAGAAAATCAACTTGCTTCTGCTGTGAGATTGTTTACAGGCCTTAATGACAGAATATCCAGCAGTATTCAAGTAAACTCCTTCTATAAATTCCCATTCACTACGTCAGGCAGCTGCCTGCTTGAATTACCTATTTGACCTTGCTTCCCAGTGGTATAATATTCCACAGCGCCTTAGCAACAGCCATCAATGACCACTCCCATGCACTTCAACCTTGAATAAATCTGTTTGCATAAAATGAACTTCCTTTTTAGTTTGCACACTCCTGTAAATATCAATTTAGCCAAAACAGAACTCGAGCTGATAGAATAACGCTAGAGTGTACTCACACTTCAGAGCTATTCTCCAGGAATGGGTCAAACCCTGATTGTAATATGCTGAAGATAAACATGTTGGCTAACTCTCTCATAATCTACAAATCTTCAAATGCTCTCAGGTCAAATGGAAAACAAGCCAAGAATAGCACGCGTGTGAACTAAACATTTCTTTACTGCTTTTCCAAAGACATGTTCAGAGGTTCTAATGGGACCTCATTTGAATGAATTTTACTTGATTCATTCCTCACATGGCATGGAAAACAACACTATAGGTGGTTTCATACTGTAAACCTGGAGAGTGTGGTCAAATATTACCAGCTTATAAATTGGTTAGAAATGTTATTTTCAAAGATGATTTTTTTTATTCATACACAGGACATGGGCGTTACTGGCTGAGCCAGCATTTATTGCCCTTCCCCAGCTAACCTTGAGAAGGTGGTGATCAGCTGCCTTCTTGAACCGCTATAGTGCTGTGGGCTGACCCACAATGCCTTTCGGGGGGGAATTCCAGGATTTTGACCCAGCAACAATGATGGCGCAGTCATATATTTCCAAGTCAGGTCAGTGAGTGGCTTGGAGGGGAACTTGGAGGTGGTGGTGCTCCCATATGTCTGCTGCCCTTGTCCTTCGAGATGGAAGCGGTCATGGTTTGGAAGCTGCTGTCTGAGGATCTTTGGTGAATTTCTGCAGTGTATCCTGTAGATAGCACACATTGCTGCTACTGAGCGTTGGTGTTGGAGGGAGTGGATGCTTGTGGATGTATAAAGTTCTTCTTATTATTGGGACATGGGCATCACTGGTGGGCCAGCATTTATTGCTCATCCCTCATTGCCCTTGAGGAGGTGCCTTTTTATGAAACACTGCAACCTATATGAAGCAGGTACTTTCCCCAATGCTGTTAGGGAGGGAGTTCCAGGATTTTGATCCAGTGACACTGCAATGATATCAATCTATATCAAAGTCAGAATGGTGTGTGACGTGGAGGGGAACTTGTAGGTGGTTAGTGCTCCTCAAACTTTGCCCCTGTGACCCTCATTTTGAAGGGTGAAAATTGTCGCAGCCCTTATCAGTGGACTGGGGAGATGTGAGAGCAGGCACCTTTTAGAGCAGGATACAGCTGCTCTAAATGAATTGAATTGAATTGAATTATTTATTATCACATGTATTTTTAAAAAAATACGATGGAAAGTGTTGATTGTTGCCACGCTCCAGCGCTATTTCAAATTATTGAATATATTAAAAGATATTAATAGAGTTCATCTTTCTCTCCCCTTCTTGTTCCTCCTCTGCTGCTCCGCTTGACATTAGCCGAGATCTCTGTAACGCGCTCTGGATATCGGTAATGGGCCTCCGCCACTGTCAATCCTGCGACAGCCGCATCCGAGCTATAGCCACGGGGCAATCTCGCATGGACACTCATCCAGACGATGCTGCCAGACCTCCGTCACAGTGGTCCTTTGCCAATGCTGCTGCTTGTTTAAGCATCGGGCCTAGCTGTGGGCCTGGAGCCTTGGCTCAGCCTGAGTCCAGGCCGGGGGATTCAGTGTGGGACTTGCTCCTTGCTCACTGGGAGATCTGGGCAGCAGTGCAGCCGCATCTGCCTTCTTGGTCCTGTTACCGCTGCCATCGGGTGCCTCGTCCTTTGTCATTCACTGGCATCGGCCACTGCTGCTCTCCACCATCTTAGTCCGCCATCTTGGATTCAACAATTGCTGCTTCAGAGACTGCAATCCCCAAGAATCACCATGGGATGCCATTAGAGACCCCAATCTCATTTTAGGAAGCTTTGTTCTTGACAATACAGGTCCCGGGTTTGGAAGGTGCTGTCTCAGGAACTTTGCTGAGTTGCTGCAGTGAAGAAAGTGAATATTGAGGCTAGTGGATAGAGTACCAATCAAGCAGGCATTTTTTGTCCTGGATTGTGTCAAACTTTTATTTCCTATTCATTTTTGTGGGATGTGGGCGTCACTGGCTGGCCAGCATTTCTTGCCCATCCCTAGCTGCCCTTGAGAAGGTGGTGGTGAGCTGCCTTCTTGAACCGCTGCAGTCCTCCTGCTGTGGGTTGACTCACAGCTTCTCAAGTCGGAACTGTACCCATTTAAATAAGTGGAGAATGTTCTATTACACTCCAGTGTTGTAGCTTGTAGATGGTAGACAGCTTTCAGGAGAGGAGGTGAGTTACCCGCTGCAGAATTTCTAGCTCCTGAGCCAATCCTGTACAGCACAGTATTTATACGTCTAGTTGTGGTCAACGGTAACCTTTAGAATGTTGACAGTGAGGAATTCAGCCATGGTAATTACAATTTGTATCATGTGATGATGGTTAGATTTAGTTCAATTGGATATGGTCATTGCCTGGCAATACTGTATTGAATAAATGTTGCTTGCCACTTGTCATCCCAAGGTTGGATGTTGTCCAGATCTCGGTGCATTTGAATACGGATTACTTCAGTGTCTGAGGAGTCGTGAATGGTGCTGAACATTGTGCAATCATTGACGAACATCCCTACTTCTGAGCTTATGATGGAGGGAAGGTCATTGATGAAGCAGTTGAAGATGGCTGGGCCTAGGACACTATCCTGAGGAACTCCGACAGAGTTGTCCTGGAGCTGACACGATTGGTGGCAAAGCCATCGATGAGTTTCAGCACCAATTAGGCCGAAGTGGTGACATTCCAGAGACGGAGACGGTAGAGATGCTTCTGCTTTGGTTATATCAGTACGCAAACATACGAATTTGGAGGAGAAGTAGACCATTTGACCCCAAAGTTGCTCCACCACTCAGTAAGATCACAGGCTAATTTGTTTGTGTTTCAGATTCCACATTGCCATCTGTCCTCAATAACGTTTGATTCCTCTGCCTTTTAAAACTTTATCGATCTCTGCCTTAGTCAATGATCAATGCCTCTACTGCCTCGTGAGGCAGAAAAATCCAAAGACTAACATCTGTATTTCTTCAACTTTCTTTTAATTATGCATGTGGTTAACAATGTGGCAATGACCAGATAATCTGTTTCTTTTTAACTGAAGGATAAATGTTGGCCAGAATGCTGGGGATCATTTCTGTACTCTTCTTCAAAGTAGTGCCATGTGGTCCACTTGAAAAGGCAGGTGGAGCCTCAGTTTAGCATTTCATCTGAAAGACAGCACCTCCAACAGTGCAGCTCTCCCTCAGTACTACAGTGGAGTGGCAGCTTTGCTCCTTATGTGTTTAAGGTCCGTAGTGAGACTTGAATCAACTTGGAATAAGGCCAGGATGATGTCCTAGGCATGGATGGGGTGCAATGGAGAGTCATGGGAATGATACAGAGCAATTTAGAGAGGTGCTAAAATGCATGGAATAAAATAGGTGACAATTTGATTGAGTCACTTTTGATGAATAGGAGTTGACAGAGAGAAATCTTCTGCTCGTGTGGGAGCCAAAAGGGACCATGGCCCATATATTACAGCCACAACAGACAATAGACAATAGACAATAGACAATAGGTGCAGGAGTAGGCCATTCGGCACTTCGAGCCAGCACCACCATTCATTATGATCATGGCTGATCATCCACAATCAGTATCCTGTTCCTGCCTTATCCCCATAACCCTTGATTCCATTATCTATAAGAGCTCTATCCATCTCTTTCTTGAAAGTATCCAGAGACTTGGC
>JAHRHZ010000048.1:8065495-8081463 GCA_024137785.1 Ginglymostoma cirratum | reverse complement strand
GTAGGCCATTCGGCCCTTCGAGCCAGCACCACCATTCATTATGATCATGGCTGATCATCCACAATCAGTATCCTGTTCCTGCCTTATCCCCATAACCCTTGATTCCATTATCTATAAGAGCTCTATCCATCTCTTTCTTGAAAGTATCCAGAGATTTGGCCTCCACTGCCTTCTGGGGCAGAGCATTCCATATATCCACCACTCTCTGGGTGAAGAAGTTTTTCCTCAACTCTGTTCTAAATGGCCTACCCCTTACTTTTAAACTGTGTCCTCTGGTTCTGGACTCACCCATCAGCGGAAACGTGCTCCCTGCCTCCAGAGTGTCCAATCTCTTAATAATCTTATACTTCTCAATCAGATCCCCTCTCATCCTTCTAAACTCAAGTGTATACAAGCCCAGTCGCTCCAAGCTTTCAACATATGATTGTCCCGCCATTCCAGGAATTAACTTCGTGAACCTACGCTGCACTCCCTCAATAGCAAGAATGTCCTTCCTCAAATTTGGAGACCAAAACTGCACACAATACTCCAGGTGCGGTCTCACCAGGGCCCTGTACAGCTGCAGAAGGACCTTTTTGCTCCTATACTCAATTCCTCTTGTTATGAAGGCCAGCATGCCATTAGCTTTCTTCACTGCCTGCTGTACCTGCATGCTTGCTTTCATTGACCAATGTACAAGAACACCTGGATCTCATTGTACTTCCCCTTTACCTAACTTGACTCCATTTAGGTAGTAATCTGCCTTCCTGTTCTTGCCACCAAAGTGGATAACATTGTTTGCATGACAGAAGAAAGCAGTTCTTTGTGCAATGGATAGGTATGGTAGCTCAGTGGTCAGCACTGCTGCTTAACATTGCCAAGAAACCAGGTTCAATCCCAGCCTTGGGTGACTGTATGTGTGGAGTTTGCATGTTCTCTTTGTGTCTGTGTGGGTCCCCTCTAGGTGCTCTGGTTTCCTTCCACAGTCCAAACATGCAGGTTAGGTAGATTGGTCATGCTAAATTACCCTGTAGTTTCCAGGGATGTGCAGGCTAGGTGGACTAGATATGGGAAATGTGGGGTTACAGGGATAGGTTAGCATGCCTTTCAGAGGGTCAGGGTGGACTGAATGACCTCAAATGGTGTCTATCTGCACTGTAGGGATTCTACAGCGGAAAGTGGGAATGCTGTTGCCAAAAAAGGTATAAATGGTAAAGGTCAGTTGAAAATGTCAAACCTGAAATCAATCAATTTTTATTCGGCTCAATTAAGGCAGGTAGCTGGAGATAAGATACAGGTCAGGCGTGTTCTTGTTGAAGGAAATACCAGGTTCAAGGGGCTGAATGGCCTTTCCCTATTTTAGTGTCGAACGCAAATTAGTTTTTAGTTTATTTGCTAGAGATGCCTTAGAGAAAAACAAACATGAGCAGAACAGAAACAAAAGACAAACTCTCTCAGTTCAAATTAAGTTCACAAGGAGGCACGCAGTTGGCATCATTCCTGGGATCAGTTATAGATTAAACAAGGAGATTGGCTGAAAGAAATCACTGGTTTAAAAAGCAGTTATCAGAACTTGTCAGTTGGAATCCTTATAGTAGCGTAAACCATCAATGCTGGTTTGTAAACATGTGAATAGACCATAAGTTTCATAATAACTAACAGGGGTGTAATCTGTCACACGTGCCGCTATTTTGATGCTCCTGGATTTGATCCATTTGGTGGCAGTAATTTAGGGTTTTTCAACCTGGAATCTGTGCTGGTAATGCCCCTTTAAATGCTACTGCGTGGGGCAATCATAACTTTGGCATTGTGTAAGTGCAATTAATTTCAGTCAGTTCTTGAGGAGGTAGTATCAGTGTCAGCCACTTGCGAGCTGTCACTTGAAGAAACTGTCTAACTACTCTCTCCCAAAGCATCTGTGACCTAGTTCCACAATATTATGCTTTATTTTAATCCATTTCCAGTATTGAACACAGCTGACCTTGCTCATCCTTACTGGATGAACCATTTGCAACTGTTCATACATTTAGTTTTGATGCAAAGTTTTCTCAGAGCAATAAATTGTAATGTGAATGGATCTTATACAATATACAAATTAAAGTCACAATTTTGCTGTTTAACCGAGGAAAGGTCAGGACTAAAAGAACACTACTGCATTCACTAAGTTAGCCAATTTGCGACAAAGTGCATTTAGTGATAGAGTTTCACAAGAACTGTACAGCACTGATACACGATACAGCTGGATCTTAGTTTTCTGGGTTCTTAGAATTCCTTAATCTGGAGATACAGATCTAATGTGTGGCTTTCCAACTAGTTCATCAGCAAGACTTAAAGCAGGGAACCTCACAGCTTTTGTATACATCTCTGAGCTAAAGTAAAATTGCGTGAGTTAGACAAAAAGGTATCAGGTTCAAATTAGTAAATGGAAAATTTTAAACTAATAACAGGTTTTCGCAATCAATGAATACGGTACAGACCTTGCCGTATGCAAATCGGCTGCTGTAATTTTCTATAATAATGACAGGAGTGACTACATTTCAATGGTACTTCATTGACTGTAAAGTATTTCTGAGGTCATAAGAAGTCGAAGCAGGAAGTAGGCCATTAAGCCCAACAAGTCAGCTTCACCACTGAATAAAATCACAGCTGAACTGACTAAGACCTTAACCACTACCGCTCCGCCCTCCCACCCCCCACGCCCCACGCACCCCCCACCACCACCACCCCCCACACCTTCCCCTTTATCCTTGACTCCCTTGAAGATCAAAATAACTTAGCCTTGAACATATTCAATAACCTAGCCTCCACTGCTTGCTGGGGGAGATCATTGCAAAGGTGGATTATCCTCTGAGACAGAAAACAAAACCAGCCTATCTCCATCCTACATTGGTGACCCCTGGTATTGAAACTTAGTCTCCCCAGTTTTAGATTCTCCCTTGAGAGAAAACATCTTCCCATTATCTTGCCAAGGCCCCATCAAAGTATCAATCGGATCACTCCTTACACATCTAAAATGCTCAAAAGAATATATATTTTCTTAACCAACCTCTTCAAAGATGTTATTACACACCTTTGGAGCAAGTGAGACTCACTCCTGGGCCTTCCAGCTCAGAGGTAGGGACACTACCAACACACCACAAGAGGCCCCTACAAACTTTTCAATGAAGGTAAACCTCCTCATGAGCCACGCCAGTTATTAGGCCATGAATATAATAAAATTTGCATCTGATTCAAATCAACTTGTGAAGGAGGGCGAATTGGAAGACCTTGAGTCTCCAGATTAATGCAGTCAAGGGTTAGCACAGCTTTCTCTCTACTCAGACAGTCTCCTCTGTCTCTTTTTAATGGCTAAAATAGGTGTCCATTAAGAACCATGTTAACGGGGTTAAACCAGTTAAGGAGTCAAGGACTATGCTCTGAAATTGTGATGCCTCTAGAGGTCAACTGGGCACTGAGGCATCCCAATTTCTGTCTGGAAGACTCTGAGTGTTCACAGTCTCAGACTGAAGAGCTTTGGACTGGCAGGTGGAGTTTGATTTAGAAAAAATGAGGTGTTGCATTTTGGTAAGACAGATCAGGGCAGGACTTAACTTAATGGCAGGGCTCTGGGGAGTATTGTCTAACAGAAACCTTAGGGGGCAGGTTCATTATTCCCTGAAGGTGGAGTTGCAGGTAGAGTTATGAAGAAGGCATTTGGTATACACTTGCCTTTATTGGTCAGTGCATTGAGTATAGGAGTTGGGAGGTGATGTTGTAGCTGTACAGGATGTTGGTTAGGCCACTTTTGGAATACTGCATTCAATTCTGGTCTTCCTGCTATCGGAAAGATGTTGCTAAACTTGAAATGGTTCAGGAAAGATTAACAAGGATGTTGCCGGGGCTTGGAGGGTTTGAGCTATTGGGACGGGCTGATTAGGCTGGGACTATTTTATCTGGAGTGTCGTATGCTGAGGGCTGACCTTATTGAGGTTTATAAAATCATGGGCATAGATAGGGTGAATAGCCAAGGTCTTTTTCCCAGCGTAGGGGAGTCCAAAACTGATGGCATTGGTTTAAGGTGACAGCAGAAAGATGTAAAAGGGACCTAAGGGACAATGTGATCACGCAGACGGTGATACATGAATGGAACGAGTTGCCAGAGGAAGTGGTGGAGGCTGGTACATAACAACATTTAAAGGGCATCTGGATGGGTATATGAATAGAGAGGGTTTAGAGGGATATGGGCCAAATGCTGTCTAATGGACTTAGATTAGTTTAGGATATCTGGTCAGCATGGACAAGTTGGACTGAAGGGTCTGCTTCCGTGCTGTACAACTCTATCGTTCTTTTCATTCCCCATTTGTGCATCCAATATCTACATCTGCCAAGGTTTGTGCGGATGTGGTTTGGGGTTGCAAATAATCTTTGTGGCGATCAAAGCCAGGAATCTTCTGCGTCATGTCTTTCATGCCATGTCCCTGGATTCCTATTAACCCTGTTCAACTTTTCAAGTTTCATCACGGTTGACGTTACACTGCTGAAGGTTAAGCACAGGATTCCAATGAAACTAATGCGACTTCACAAAGTGCCAAGATACTTCAAGGGGTCCTGGTGGATAGGACTGTAAAGATTAGAGGGTGCCGCCTGAACAGAAATCATTTTGTTTTGGTGTGAATAATTTAATAGCTTCACAGATGATAGCATTTAGTGAAAGTGCTTTGCAATGTTTTTATCTATAATTACTGATAATAATCTATCTACTCTGACAAAATTGAAACCAAACTGGTTCCTCACATAACAAAACCCATTAAGAATTGGGCTTTGTTATGTCAGGCACCAGTTTTATTGCAGATCAGGGAGGCAGTCACTAACACCCATGTATCTGTATCAAGGTGTACGCTGTGTAACATCACCAGGTGAAGTTATCAGCTGCCCAAGGGCATATTTCAATACAGGATTCTAGCACTAGGTTCAGAAAGGAGGATCATGGAAAGATTAGCAAATAAATAAAGTATTATGTTTCTCAGTGCCATAACTAACCAACGAAGCAAGCAAAAACTAGCTAACAGCTTCAAAAAAATATTGATAGCCATACACAGGCTAATGGCACTTGCGATTAACAGTCATAGAGTCACACAGCATGGCAACAGACCCTTTGGTCCAACTCGTCCATGCTGACCAACTTTCCCAAACTGAACTAGTCCCATTTGACCCCATCTGGTCCATATCTCTCTAAACCTTTCCCACTCACATACCTGTCCAAATTTTAACTATTCTAAATGTTGCAACTGTACCTACATCTACCAATTCCTCTGGTAGCTCGTTCCACACACACACTACCCTCTGCGTGAAAAAGATCCTCAGGTTTTTTTTAAATCATTCCCCTCTCACCTTAAACCATTGCCCTCTAGTATCAGACTCCACAACCCTGGGGAAAAGACATTGGCTATTCACACTATCTATGTCATTTTATAAACCTCAATAAAGGTCACCCCATGGACTCTGATGCTGCAGGGAAAAGCGACCCAGCCTATCCAGCCTCTCCTTATAACTCAAACACTCCAAACCTGGCAACAAGGATGCAGAATCTAAGGTACCAAGAGGCATAGGGCAAAGGCAGGCACACAGAGCCAGGCCACAGATCAGACACAATCCCACTGAACAGTAGGACAGGCTCAAGGGGCCGAATGCATCCCCCCACCACACCCACCGTCCTGCCCGCATCACTCCTTCTGACACTAGTACAAACACCACTGCCAACAAGCTGCCGCACTGATTCTCCCTGCACACCTACTGACTGCAATCCTCAACCACATCCTCTCAACTGAGGAGCAACGCCTGGCACTCTGCTCTCTAAGCTTGTAAATCTTTTCTGAACTCTCTCCAATTTAATGACGTCCTTCTGATATCAGCTCGACCAGAGCTGCACACGGTACTTCAAAAGTGGCTTCAGCAATGTCCTGTACAAGCAGAACATGACGTTCCAACTAAAGAGAATACGAAGCCAGCACATTCCGGCGATTGTTATCATGCACAGTGTCTTCTTCAACAGCACCTGCCACTTACAAAGCTAAAGGCTGAGAAACTGCTCTATCCTGGAGATGGAGCAGTGCAAGTATCCAGTAGAGAGCTGTTTCTCTGCTCTTACGGATCTTGGTAAAGGAAACTTATTGAAGGCAGCACTGCTGGCAGCCAGCTCACGATGCCCACATCCCATGAAAGAATTAATTTTAGTAACTGTGGGTGGAATCTTCTGTGCCTGCCTGGAACATGTGGATGCATGTACAGGGAACCTATTTGGAGGAGAGGCAAAAAATATCAATTTCCCAACATCCATTAAGTTCTCAGGTCCTTTTGTGTGGATTATTAATGGTCAAAAACCTGTTTTGCATTTATTAGCATGTCATGTATGTTCTCTTAACACCGCAGTGCACTGAATTCTATTCAAGGTCACAATTCTATCAGGCAACAATCAGAAACTCAATGATGTAAGTCAGGTATTGGTGCGGTGGTAGTATCTCTACCTCTGAGCCAAGAGGCCTGGGCTCAAGTCCCACCTGCTCTAGGATTATGTCGCAGCATGTCTGAACAAGTTGATTAAGGTAAGTGCATGTTCCTGGTGGGATAGACTTGTTCTGGTGAGTATAAACATCTTTACACTTCACACACAATTGGAACTACAATTCTCAGCAGCTAATGCACTGTCAGGTCACTGACCTTTCATCACACCCTAGAAGAATGTACACATCTGACATCTCAGCAAAGGCTTCCATGGGTCAAGGACACATCAGAAGTGTCTGACAGAGATGCCTAACACACAATCTCCTTTGCAGTAGCAACTATACAATGCTCACAGTCATAGAGAACATAGACAGTGGCACACATCCTTTTGGAGTTTTTTATAAAAATTCATTCATGGATAACAGCATTACCCATCCCTAATTGCCCAGAGGGCAGTTAAGAGTCAAGAGTCAAGAACGTTGCCGGGGGTCTGGAGTCACATGTAGGCCAGACCAGGTAAGGATGGCAATATCCTTCCCGAAAGGACATCAGTGAACCAGATGGGTTTTTCCAACAATTGGCAATGGATTCGTGGTCATCAAAAGACTCTTAATTCCAGATATTTATTGAATTAAAATTCCACCATCTGCTGTGCAGGATTTGAGCCGGGGTCCCCAGAACATTTCCGGGGCCTCTGGATTAATGGTGCGGCAATAATGCCACTAGGTCATTGCCTCCCCCATGTAGATCATTCATCTTGTTATGACACTGAAGCCAGGTTCTTTCGAGCTGTCCACAGTCACTGACCTTTGTCGCTTCCTCTATCCATGCTGTCTCCATCAGTCGGCATGGCCTCTTGCCGCCATGCCTGGGGAAAGGAACTCCTTTTCTGTTGAAGGGTTTAGGCCCGAAACGTCTTCCTGCTCCTATGATGCTGCTTGACCTGCTGTGTTCATCCAGCCCCATGCTTGTTATCTCAGATTCTCCAGCATCTGCAGTACCTTTTATCTCTTCCTTACTCCTGGGCAGCTTTCCAGAGAACCCCTCACAGAGGCCTTGCTAATGCATAGTGCTGCCTTTTGTCTGGTCTCTGACATCTGCAGGAGTGGATGGGCACCATGAGCAGAGGTTGAGTGGTGTTTCTGGGTTGCAGAGAGTAAAGTACTGTCAGAAAACCTTTGGAAAATGTTGGAGCCTGGAAGGTCAAACTTTCTGCCCACAAAATGTGGGGTTTTACATGCATGTGCGACAAACTGTGGAGATTGTAATTGTGCAAGAAAACCTGACCTGCCTCCATGTGGAACCACATTTTCAAGTCTGTCTCCACATGCCCCCTCCTTGTGGGACAGTCTTGAACAGGAGGTCAAAGATATAGAGTGGGAGCAGGTAGGTTCAAAACTGAGAGGAGGAGAAACTACTTCTCTCTGAATCTGTGGAACTCATCGCCCCACAGTGCAATGGAGGCAGAATCAATCAACAGGTTCAAGAAAGAAACAGATATGTTTCTGACAAAAAATGGGATAAAGGGCTATAGGAAGCAGGCTATGATGTGGTGTTGAGACCAGGATAAGATCAGCCATGATCATGTTAAATGGCGTTTGGGGTCAAGGGGCTGAATTGCCCGCTTCCACTCTTAATTCCTATGTTCCACGCTTAGTCTCAGAAACATAATTCCTCTGTCTCAGTATCATCTGTAACAGACAGCATGCATGTTAACCTTTGTAGAGCTAACCACTTTCCCTGTACTTATCAACCTACTGCAGTTCTCTGAAATAAATGCACTGCCTTTTACTAAGATTTACTGAGGTGACTAATCTAGCCGCTGCTTTAAGGTCATCCCTAATTAAATAGCCCAGTGACACTTTAAATTGACACAAACCTTCCTGCAAAGGCTAAAGTTTAATCTAACTGCAATATAAAGATGAATCAATAGCAAAACAAAATTAAGGGGTTCCAGATGAAATCTTTTTTTATCAGTGCTCATATATCCTCTGACCTTTCTAACATTGCTTAAAACATGTTGTGTAACAGAGGAGTAAGAATCCCCCACCCTGCATGCTTTTTGCCTTTACAAACTCTGAGACCTGCCATTTGATAAGCAGAATCATCCAGTTTTAAACAAAGTATTGAGGTTTTCAACTACTATAATGTGGAGAACGAGCCGTTCAGCGGAAAGGCTGCCAACATCAGCAAAGACCCTTCCCACCCCAGTTATAATCTCTTCCAATCTCTTCCATCAGAAAATGCAAAAGCTTAAGCACACGTACCAACAGGTTGAAGAACAACTTCTTCCCTGCTGTTGTTAAAAGATTAGTTTTCAATGCTGTGGTGTTATGAATTTGGAATCAACCACTGAAGGAGATTTATATCTACTGAATTAGTTTTCATGATTTGGAGTTTTTTTTTACATATAGTGAAGTCTGTATTAGATATTTATAACTTTATTTCTTTTCAGCGTGGCTCCTGACGAATGCCAAGGGTGGATTCTGTGAGTTGGCATGAAGGGCGTAAGGTTAAAGGATGGTGAGTTTGGAATGCATTGGCATGAGTTGTCATTAATTTTGCATTGAAGCCACAAGGGTTTGTAAGGGTGGTGTTGTGATAGAGGTTCACAACATTCTGAGTAAAATAATTTCTCCTCATTTCAGACTTAAGTGGCGTCCCCCTTATTTTTAAATTGTACCCCTGGTTCTGAACTCCCAAACTAGGGGAAACATCTTACCCACATCTACCGTGTCTCTTCCTTCCAGCATTTTGTAAGTTTCAATAAGGTCACCTCTCATTTTTCGAGATTACGGACCCAGTTTGGCAAACCAGAAAGTTTCCCAACTCCCAGTGTCTGGCTCTCAAGTCAAAATCCAGGCCATAATGTAAATGCCTCATTATGTGTCAACAGGTTGTTCCCAGCCAAGGTTCACTTGTTCGGATCTCATTGATGTATCAGGGAGGCTGTAAGTTTAAGGTTCACTCCAGTGATTAGTGTACGGAATCTAGACTGTCATTCCAGGGAACACCACACTGCTGGAAGTACCACCTTTCAGATGAGATATTAAACAATCTGCTTCTATGGTTGCATGTAGAGGATTCCATGGCGATACCTGAAGATGAACAGGGATCAGCCAATATTTATGATTAAAATACAAATTAGTGGGATTATTGCATTGTTGTTCTGTGTGCTTTTCCTGTGCACTGATTGGATGCTTTTCTTCCCTGGTGCTTCCACTGTTTATAATTCAAACGTATTTTATCAGCTGCAATGCTTTCTGGGATATCCTAAGGTTGCAAAAGGTGCTATTGTGATTCAAATGTTGCAAAGTATCATGCTTGCATGCTTGATTTTTTTTTGTATTCACTCACGTATCTCTGACTAGGCTGCATTTATTGCCAATCCCTAATTACCCAGAGGGCTGTTAAGAGTCAACCACATTGTTGTGGCACTGGAGTCACATGTAGGCCAGAGGTGGTAAGGATGACAGATTTCCTCCCCTAAAGAACATTAATGAACCAGATCAGTTTTTCCGACAATTGATAATGGTTCCCTGGTTATCATTAGACCCTTATTTTCAGATTCTTTACTGAATTCAAATTCCACCATCTGCCATGGCGGGATCTGAACATGGGTTCCCCAGAACATTAGCTGAGTTTCTGGATTACATAAGAAATAGGAGCAGGGGTAGGCCATCCCTGGCCTGTCAAGCCTGCACTGTCATTCAATAAAAACGTGGCTGATCCTTTGGTGGACTCAGCTCCACTCACCCACCATTGCCTCCCCACATGTTAACTATCCCATGATGTAAAGTTTAACTGAACCATCTAATAACAGCGGCACTGTTCCACAAGGGACTGCAACTTCCATCAGGAATGAATCTGCCCCCAGGATGAGAGGTATTTCTCAGTAATGCTGAGACATTCTGACAGTCCTGCAATAAACTTTTACAGAACTCGGTCAAACAACTGCAAGCCTTGCACCCTGTCGAAGGAAACAGCTGCTATTTATGAGATAGCAGGAACTGCAGATGCTGGAGAATCTGAGATAACAAGGTGTAGAGCTGGATGAACACAGCAGGCCTTTCTGGCCTATACTCATTTCTGAAGAAGGATCTAGGCCCAAAACATCAGCTTTCCTGCTCCTCTGATGCTGCTTGGCCTGCTGTGTTCATCCAGCTCTACACTTTGTTAACTCAGCTGCTATTTATCTCTGCTTTATTGCTGCTCTTCGTGTAATGAGAAAGTATTAAAAAACGATATTTGCCAGCTGAATGATCACAATCGCCCAATGTATTGTACAGACACAGGACGTTCCCAGTGGTTCAAGTCAGTGTTTGCAGCAGGAAGTCATTGTTCCTGAACGTATATCCTGCTCTCCGATTAAAGATGAAGACGTTATTTTCCTCTACAGCATTAACTAATAGTTAACTTCTTCCAAAAATTTATAACGTGTCACTAAGTTAGGGTTATCCATCTTCTACACGTCCTTTTTCCTCTTAAATCCCTGAGAATTGCCATTATCTTCATCAGAGTTTTTCACCTGAATGTTTGTGGGAATAACAGTTTCGGTTCTGCCCCACAGAAATTTATTTCAATAAGAAAACCACAGTGGAGAGTGGTTGAAAAAGCAATCACTTCTAACTGATAAAATCAGAGTTTCTATGAACGTTACCATTGTGGAGACAGCTCACATGAGGATCTACTGTAGCTCCAGCTTTAGTAACTCTCAGAACACACTCTTCTGTTTAAAGTGAGTCATGGAGATTACAAACCATCACCAGCGACAGGATTTCACCATCATTTCATTTCCGAATGTCTCTTTTCCTACTCTGAAGGCAACAGGAATATTTTCTTATGGGTTAGTAGCTGCAGGATGAATTGCTTTCACTCCCAATTTCCATTCAACTCTTACCACACCACCTATTAGTGCCAGGGTGCTCGTGTATAGTGTCATTCAGCACAGAAATAGGCCCTTCGGCCCAACTCATCTACGCCGACCAGGTTTCCTAAACTGAACTAGTCCCATTTGCTTGCATTTGGCCCATATCCCTCCAAATCTTTCCTCTCCACGTACCTGTCCAAATGTCTTAAATGTTGTAAATGTTTAAACTGATCCATTTCTAAAATGAGTGACTATTGTTCCTAGAGTAGAATATTAAAATAATCACCCTTTCTACACAGAATCTGTGTGGGAAGGCCACAATGTGCACAATATTACAAAGCACAAGTCACATTCAACATGTCGATATGAAACACATGAAGTCAGCGAGCAGGTGCGGCAAGTAATTAAAAAGGCAACTGCAATTCTGGCCTTTATTGCTAGAGGTTTGGAGCCTAAAATTAGGGAAGACTTTTATAACTGTATAGGGTGTTGTTGAGACTACACCTGGAGGACTGAGTATAGTTTGGCGCCCATACTAAAGGAAGAATATACTGGCTCTGGAGGTAGTACAAAAGAGATTCACTCAGCTGATAGTAGGAACTGCCGATGCTGGAGTCCAAGATAACAAGGTGTGGAGCTGGAGGAACACAGCAGGCCAGGCAGCATCAGAGGAGCAGGAAAGCTGACATTTCAGGTCTAGACCCTTCTTCAGAAACTGGGGAGGGGAAGGGGGCTCAGGAATAAATAGAGAGGGGAGGGTGGTGATAGAAGGTGGAGCAGATAGGTGGGGGAGAAGACGGGCAGGTCAAGGAGGCGGGGATGAAGCTAGTAAAGGTGTGTGTAGGTAGTAAGTTGGGATGGCGGTTGGTCAGTAAAGAGGATTCTGTCCCACAGAGGATTGCAGTCTGGGGTAGTAGTTATTGGGAAATATCAGTTATTGGTAGATGTGGGGTTCAGTCACTGTTTCTGCAAGAACTGGAAAAAACATTCACTATATTAATGCCTACACTTGCTCGTTCCCCTGCAACTTGGCCACCATCTTGACTTGGAGATATTTCGTCATTCCTTCAGTGTCACTGGGGTCAAAATTCTGAAACTCCTTCCCCAAAAGTGCTGTGGGTCTACCTGCACCCCAAAGACAACAGTGGTTCAAAAAGGCAGCTCATCGCCATCTTCTCAAGGGCAATTATGCTTGGGCAAAAAAGTTCTGGCCTAGCCAGCGATGCCCACATGAATGAATAATACATTAAAGCGCAGTTGGAAAATCATATTAAAATATCAAGAATCCCTACAGTGTGCAAACAGGCCCTTCGGCTCAACAAGTCCACACCGAACCTCGGAGCATCCCACCCACACCTGTCCCCTTGCAACCGACCTAATCTACACACCCCTGAACACTATGGGCAATTTAGCATGGCCAATCCACCTAACCTGCACATCTTTGGATTGTGGGAGGAAACCAGAGCACCCGGAGGAAACCCACGCAGACACAGGGAAAATGTGCAAACTCCACACAGACAGTCACCCAAGGCTGGAATTGAACCTGGGTCCCTAACACTGTGAGGCAGCAGTGCTAACCACTGAGCCACTGTGCCACCCACAAAAAAATGCTGTTGGAAAATCAAGTTTTAGTAGAAAAAATTAATTCCACAAAATTAAACATTTAAATATAATTTTACAGAATTAAAAATTTAAGTATTTTTTGCAAAATTAAAAAGGCAACCTTTTTTAATGTGCAATAAGTTTGCTGAGAATCTATTAATTTTTATTAAGATTTATCAGACATTTTAAATATCAATGACTTTTAACATGTCTAATAAATCATAATAAAAATTCATAGATTTTACTTTAACAAGATTTATCAGAATTTTAAAAGGATTCATGTTAAAAAAAAATCCGTTTTAACTTTAAAACAGTATAGGCCTCCTCATTAAACATTCACAAACTGAGAGGAAGCTCCTTACAAAACGAATGTGAAATTTTAAAATGTAATTGTATTTAGAATCTGTGGGCAATTACTCCAGATTCATACCGGTTACATGTTTTTTGAAGTGGGAAACCCCTGGGACTAGCCTTGTGTGCCTTTGGGTTACAACTGACCAGAAAATAAATTGGAGCAGGAAAACTTGACATTTCGGGCCTAAACCCTTCATCAGAAATGGGGGAGGAGAAGAGGGTTCTGAAATAAATACAACGCTCCGCCCACTGCCTCCACAGCCAGCAGCTCCAGAGGAGACTGCAACACTAAGCCCTGCCGAGTCTTCACCATCCCCCCAGACCTCCCCCTTACTGAGGACGAACGGTCAGTCCTCAGTAAAGGGCTCACCTTTGTCCCCCTCCACCCACATATCAACGAATACCGCACACGCTTGGATATTCAGCAGTTTTTCCCCCGCTTCCGCCTCCAAGCTTACTTCTCCAACCGCGAATCTAACCCTCCCTCTACTGACCCCTTCTCCCGCCTTCAACACAAGCCCTCCTCCTGGACACCACCCCAAGGCCTCCTACCCTCCCTCGACCTCTTCATCTCCAACTGCCGTCGAGACATCAATCGCCTCAACCTCTCTACCCCTCTCAAACACTCCAACCTCTCCCCCGCAGAACGTGCAGCCCTCCACTCCCTCTGCTCCAATCCCAACCTCACCATAAAACCCGCGGACAAGGGAGGGGCAGTCGTAGTATGGCGCACTGACCTCTACGTTGCTGAGGCCAGGCGCCAACTCTCTGACACCTCCTCCTACCGCCCCCTGGATCATGACCCCACCCCCGAGCACCAAACCATCATCTCCCAAACCATCCACAACCTCATCACCTCAGGTGACCTCCCACCCACCGCCTCCAACCTCATCGTTCCCCAACCCCACACCGCCCGCTTCTATCTCCTCCCCAAAATCCACAAACCTGAATGCCCTGGACGACCCATTGTCTCCGCCTGCTCCTGCCCCACCGAACTCGTCTCCACCTACCTAGACTCCATTTTCACCCCCTTGGTCCAGGAACTCCCTACCTACGTCCGTGACACCACCCACGCCCTCCACCTCCTCCAGAACTTCCAATTCCCCGGTCCCCAACACCTCATTTTTACTATGGACGTCCAGTCCCTATACACCTGTATTCCCCATGCTGATGGCCTAAAGGCTCTCCGCTTCTTCCTGTCCCGCAGAACGGACCAATCCCCCTCCACCGACACCTTCATCCGCCTAGCCGAACTCGTCCTTACCCTCAACAACTTTTCTTTCAATTCCTCCCACTTCCTACAGACAAAGGGGGTGGCCATGGGTACCCGCATGGGCCCAAGCTATGCCTGCCTCTTTGTAGGTTATGTGGAACAATCCCTCTTCCGTACCTACACTGGCCCTAAACCCCACCTCTTCCTCCGTTACACTGATGACTGCATCGGTGCCACCTCGTGCTCCCACGAGGAGCTCAAACAGTTCATCCACTTCACCAACACCTTCCACCCCAACCTGAAGTTCACCTGGACCATCTCCAACACTTCTCTCTCCTTCCTGGACCTCTCTGTCTCCATCTCGGGCAACCACCTAGAAACAGATGTCCATTTCAAGCCCACTGACTCCCACAGCTACCTGGAATACACTTCCTCCCACCCACCCTCCTGCAAAAATGCCATCCCCTATTCCCAATTCCTTTGCCTCCGCCGCATCTGCTCCCAGGATGAGACATTCCACTCCCGCACATCTCAAATGTCCTCATTCTTCAAGGACCGCAACTTCCCCCCACAGTGGTCGAGAACGCCCTCGACCGTGTCTCCCGCATTCCCCGGAACACATCCCTCACGCCCCGTCCCCGCAACAATAACCAAAAAAGAATCCCCCTCGTCCTCACATACCACCCCACCAACCTCCGGATCCAACGCATCATCCTCCGACACTTCCGCCATCTGCAATCAGACCCCACCACCAAAGACATTTTTCCCTCCCCACCCTTATCTGCCTTCCGGAGGGACCACTCCCTCCACGACTCCCTTGTCCGCTCCACACATTCCCTCCAGCCCCACCACACCCGGCACTTTTCCCTGTAACCGCAGGAAGTGCTACACCTGTCCCCACACCTCCTCCCTCACCCCAATCCCAGGCCCCAAGAAGACTTTCCACATCAGGCAGATGTTCACCTGCACATCTGCCAATGTGGTATACTGCATCCGCTGTACCCGTTGTGGCTTCCTCTACATCGGGGAAACCAAGCGGAGGCTTGGGGACCGCTTTGCAGAACACCTGCGCTCAGTTCGCAACAAACAACTGCACCTCCCAGTCGCGAACCATTTCAACTCCCCCTCCCATTCCGCAGACGACATGTCCATCCTGGGCCTCCTGCAATGCCACAGTGATGCCACCCGAAGGCTGCAGGAACAGCAAATCGTATTCAGCCTGGGAACCCTGCAGCCCAATGGCATCAATGTGGATTTCACAAGCTTCAAAATCTCCCCTCCCCCAACCGCATCCCAAAACCAGCCCAGCTCATCTCCACCTCCCTAACCTGTTTTTCCTCTCACCTCAAGCCACACCCCCATCTCCTATCTACTGACATCATCCCGCCCCCTTGACCTGTCCGTCCTCCCTGGACTGACCTATCTCCTCCCTACCCCCCTACCTACACTCACCTTTACTGGCTCCATCCC
>JAHRHZ010000048.1:8044401-8064628 GCA_024137785.1 Ginglymostoma cirratum | reverse complement strand
CCTGTTTTTCCTCTCACCTCAAGCCACACCCCCATCTCCTATCTACTGACATCATCCCGCCCCCTTGACCTGTCCGTCCTCCCTGGACTGACCTATCTCCTCCCTACCCCCCTACCTACACTCACCTTTACTGGCTCCATCCCCGCCTCTTCGACTTGTCTGCCTCCTCTCCACCTATCCTCTCCTCTATCCATCCTCTATCCGCCTCCCCCTCTCTCCCTATTTATTTCAGAACCCTCTTCCCCTCCCCCATTTCTGATGAAGGGTTTAGGCCCGAAACATCAAGTTTTCCTGCTCCTGTGATGCTGCTTGACCTGCTGTGTTCATCCAGCCCCGTGCTTGTTATCTCGGATTCTCCAGCATCTGCAGTACCTTTTATCTCTGAGAAACTAAATTGGACCTTGCTGCACTGTAGCTACAAGAGCAGGTCAGAGGCTGGGAATCCTGTAGCAAGTAATTCACCTCCTGACTCCACCATCTACAAGGGTTTTACTGTAATACTGTATGAGTGCAGCTCCAACAACACTCAGGAAACTTGATGCCATCCAAGACAAAGCAATCTGCCTCATATCATCAAATTCACCACCTCCAGTGTTCAGTCTTTCTACCATTGACACACAGCGGCAGCAGTGCACTGTCTGTAAGCTGCATTACAATAACTTACCTCCTCTGACCTAGGAGGACATAGGCAGCAGATACATGGGAATACCAGCATCTACAAGTTCCCCTTCAAGCCACTCACCATCCCAACTTGGAAACATATCGCCGTTTCTTCAGTGTCACTGGGTCAAAATCCTGGAATTCTCTCCTTAATGGCATTGTGGGTCAACCCACAGCACATGGGCTGCAGCACTTCAGGAAAGCAGCTCACCACCACCTTCTCGGGGGCAACAAGGGACAGGTAATAAATGCCGACTCAGCCTGTGATGCCCACATCCTATGAATGAATAAATATGTAAAGCCTGGGTGTATTTCCTGATCTAGGCTTTGCATTGGGAGTTAAGGATTGTATTGGACCTTTGAAATAAAGATTCACTACTTTTGGTGGCACAGCAGATAAGCGAATGCACAGTTCCTCAAGAACCCTACAAAATGATTCGGTCACTGTTTCAGCTGATGGGAAATAATAAGGAAAAGACATAAATCTGCCTCTCTCTTGAGAGTGGATTGGAGCAACACATTAAGGGGGCAAAATAACGATCTTCTTTAAAGAACCAGAGCTAATAATAAAAACAGTGTTTCATTAAGATTGTCATGAGGAGGTGGGGATGCTGCTGAAGGACTTGGACAGGTCAGGAGAGTGGCCAAACAAGTGGCAGATAAAATACAAGGTGGGAAAGTGTGAGGTAATGCACTTTGGTAGGAAGAAGAGGCATAGACTATTTTCTAAACAGGGAAAGGCTTTGGAAGTCTGACACACAAGGGGACTTAGGAGTCCTACTTCAGGATTCTCTTAAGGTTAACATGCAGGCTCAGTTGGCAGTTAGGAAGGCAAATACAATGTTAGCATTCATTTCAAGAGGGCTAGAATACAAGAGCAGGGGTGTATGCTGAGGCTGTATAAGGCTCTGGTCAGACCGTGTTTGGAATACTGTGAATAGTTTTTGGCTGTGTATATAAGGAAGGATAGTTAGATGCTGGCACTGCAGGGGGTCCAGAGGAGGTTTACAAGAATAATCCTGAGGATGAATGGCTTGTCATATGAGGTGAGATTAAGGACTCTAGGTCTGTAGTCTGTGGAGTTTAGAAGGATGAGGGGGGGATCTGATTGAAACTCATAGAATACAGAAGGGACTGGATAGAGTGGATGTGGAGAAGATGTTTCTACTCATAAGAGAAACCAGGATCCAAGGGCACAGCCTCAGAGTGAAGGGGTGATCCTTTCGAACTGAGATGAGGACACATGTTTTCAGCCAGAGGGTGGTGACTCTGTGGAACTCACTGCCACAGAAGGCTGTGGAGGCCGAGTCATGGAGTGTACTTAAGACAGAGATAGATAGATTCTTGATTAGTAAGGGGATCAAGGGTTATGGAAGAAGGCAGGTGCAGGGAGTTGAAAAAATATCAGCCATGATCAAATGGCAGAGCATACCCGATGGGCCGAATGACCTAATTTTGCTCCTATATCTTAAGGTCTTAACATGAGTAAACAATTTAAACCTGCAAAAGATTCAATGCTGCACAGACTGGCACTCACAGAGCCACGATGTGGAACTGGGTACAAATATCGGCCAGATAGAGCTAAGGATGGTGAGATTACTTCCCCTTAGTGAACTAGCTAAGTTTATATACAGTATTTTAAAGTAAGGTTCTCAATTAGCATGGTCAGATGTGCACTCATGTTCTCTGAATTACAGGTAATTAGTCTGTGGACTATTAGCCCAGTACATATCAAGAACCACAACATACCTCAGCACGTGTGGTCTTCCTACACTTCCAAAATACTTCATTAGCTCTTAACCACTTTGCCACAACTTGATTGTGTGGGAAAGGCACTGATAAAAATGCAATTTCTTTGAAAGGAATGATGGCATTTTTGTTCAGCGTCACTTCTCCTATCGAAAATAATGGTGCTGGTGTGACAGAAATATTTTTAAAAATGCAATTTAGTAATGGAAACTTTATAAATGCTGACTGACCCATGACTGTATGAATGAGAGCGGTAAGCTCAGCAGATCGGGAGCCCCTGAATAGTCCTTCGCTAAGTGAACAAATTCCTCGCTATCTAATATAGGTCTTCACATGAAAGTGATCGTACTTGTGACAAGAAAACTCCATCTGCGCATTCCATAATGGCATTGTAGCTTCCATTTCTTCCTCGTATCAAGATGTGGTTCATGCACCAGATGTTCCCTGACTGATAACAAATGCTGGCGCCCTTAGAGCTAGAGTCTGGGCCAAAAGGAAGAGATAATCAGATTTCTTTATGGAACAACTGCAGATTAAACAATGAATGACGTCTTGAGTAAAAGGGAAAGATGGCCAATTTCAGGCAATGGCTTTCTGATAAGATCCTCAGCTAATATCATGAGGGTTGCTTGGGATCATTAGCCCACTTAATCTACTCACCAGCTTAGAGAAGCTTCATATGGAGGTGTTGTTCTTTAACTTTGCCCTCGCTCTGTTTGAAGTTCACTGCTGTTGATGATTTGGATGACTGGGAAACGTACTAATGCATGTCAAAAGCTCATAAACATCCCAATATAAAGGACTTATGTAGACACGTAACAAAGATAAAAGAAGTGGAAAGTTTTCACCTGTGCAGAGCTAAAGACTTAATTTAATGAACAATAAAGTTCAGTATCGACAAAAGAAAAGTTAACACTAAAGGTACACCTCAGCTGAGGTATGAAGATGACATTATAGACCAGAAGGAAACAGAGGTAAAGCTCTAATGATGGGGGTCTGCAGCTTTGAAACATACAGCTTGTGAGAGACCATTCCACTCATGGGCTCTTTAGGAAGGCCAGTCTTCCTTCAAGTCTCTTTAAAAAATTACCAATTCATCCCACTTCCTTGCTCCTTCTTTAGACTTCGGCAAATGTTTTCCTTTTAAGTTATTATCCACTTTTGAAGTGACTGTTCAATCAGTGTCCATCACTCAGACAGCACATGGCCAATCAGAATAGCTCGTGAAGTAAATTTCCTCATCTCTCCACCTGATTCTTTTGTTAATTATCTTCAATCTGTGTATTCTGGTTATGAATCCTCTTGCCAGGGCAAACAACTTCTTGCTATCTACACAATCAAAATTCATAATTTCAAACATACTCCTGCAACAGTCCCAACGGCACACTGTAACACAATCACTGAAGGGACTTGCATCTTCTGCGGAAAGGCTTTTCCTGCTAAAAATGTCCAAAATCGCATTCCTTCATTTATTTGTTCAAAAAGGTTTCTGCTTTATTTTGGAAACTCAGCCCGTAGTTTTTCCCAATGACTTTGTTACGAGTTGGTCCAGATTAGGACTGGGATCACAGTTGCGAGTGTAGACTGTGTGTTAGTGAGGTGAGAGAGTGAATGAGTGGTGGAGGAGGAGGGAGAAGAAGGAATCACAAAAGACAGAAGGGATTCTAGATAATAATAAAGGTTTCAACTTATTTGCAAACGGCCCCAGAGGTGTACTCCTTAAGCAACGCCCCAGCGCAAAAAAAATCAACACTCCAGCCTTTAGAAGGCAGATTCAGTTCCAACACTCTTGAGTTGTGTGGAGTGTGCACACACAAGCAACAGACAGAGGGTAAACTAAGGTGGCCCCACCGACTTCCTGCTGCCACATTTTCTGACCAATCAGAACAGCTAAAATTCACTGTCACTTCAGGAACACCATTAGTCTGGGCTCTGCTGTGAAATCTACAAGTTGGTCATGCTGTATGGGCACCCAGGGAAATCCAGAAATCACCCCAGGTGAAATGTAACTATGCCTGTGTTCAGACCCAAAGTGACACCGTCTGTCCCGAGTTCCGCCAGTCTCAGAACCCTCCCATTCTGGCCTCTTGTACATCCCTGACATCCTTCGCTCCATCACTGGGGACCATGCCTTCAGCTTTCTATGACAGGGCTTCCCAAAATGGAGGTATAGACCCAGGGGGTTATGAACCTCAAGTATGGAGTTACAAGCTCTGAGGGGGAACCCTACCTTCTCCCTGCTCTGATAGGTCTTCTGCCCCTTTGTCATCGCTCATCGAGGGGTCCTAACAGTTTACAACCTTTAAAATGAGGTCACAATGGAAAATGGCTTGGGAAGCCCTGATCTCAGCCCTAAACTTCAAAACCACCTTTCTAAATGTTTCCACCTCGTTATCCTTCTTTCATGTGCTGCTTAAAGCTTACCTCAGCTTTTTGTTACCTACCCCTTTATCTCCTTTGGGTTCAGTGACTTTTTGTTTTAACTGGCAATCCTCCAGTGTAACACCATGGGGACATTTCATTACATTAAAGCTACCATCTTGCAGCCGCTGCTAATAAGAATCAAGTAACATTTTCCCTTATTCCTAATTTGTTGACTAGGATTAACTACTGCAGAAATAAAGCTACTTTGCTCTTCAAAGCATCAAATCTTAACGTTGTCAATTGGAAAGTACTATCAGCATTATTTCAGATAGTTTCTTTAGCATAGATCCCTCATTGTTTCGAGTATTCCCAAGCTGTGAATTATTTCACCACCTTCTGTGAATCCTCTCATGACTGAAGAGCCTGATACAGGACTGGCATGAATGCCTGCCGACTTGGCAATCCGTATAGTTGTTATTGGTATTTTGGGGAACATCTGTGGCTGTGCCAAGTCTCATGCCCTACCCCTTGGCGTGGTAGATGTTGTACATTTGGGGCTGATGCTCCTTGAATCAATTTGAGCCAAGTTTCAATGCTGTCTTCCACGTGGGACTGGTCACTGCAGTGTCGTCCCAAAGTGGGGGTTGTAACAGACATTTTCAAGGCTATTTTCTTGCATAGTGGTTCAGTGGTTAGCACAGCTGCCTCACACTGCCAAGGATCTGGGTTCAATTCCAGCCTCAGGTAACTGTCTGTGTGGAGTCTACACATTATCCCTGTGTCTGCATGGGTTTCCTCCCACAGTCCAAAGATGTGCAGGTAGATTGACCATGGTAAATTGCCCATAGTGTACAGGTTCTGTGGATTAGCCATGGGAAATATACATTTAAAAGGATGGGGTGGGTCTGGGTGAGATGCTCTTTGGAGGGTCGGTGTGGACTCGATGAACGAATAGCCTGCTTCCACACTGTAGGGATTCTAAGATTCTATACTACGTGATAGGTAGTTAGGATCTGAGAGATGTCTCGTTTGAGGATCTGCTTGGATATTCTGCAATCGACCATGTGAGAGACATGGGCTTGCTCGTGAAAACTGAAGATTTCTGGAGGCATTTTCATGATGTTAAGCCCAGCATGTTGGAGGTCCACGTTGTTGACACTAACATGAAAGTTGCAATGAAGAAATAAGAAATTTACAAAAGGTAGATTGACCATGGTAGATTAGGTGAATAGGCCAAAAATTGGCAGATGAATTGCAACAGGGATAAGGATGAGGTTATCCATTTTGGTTGGAAGGATTAGAGAAGCAACTTATTATCTAAATGGAGAGAAACTTCAGAGTGTTTTGGTACAGAGGGATCTGGGTGTCCTTGTGCATGAATTATAGAAAGCTCATATGCAAGTACAGCAGGTAATAAGGAAGGCAGATGGAACTTTGGCATTTATTCCTAAATGAATAGAAAATAAAAGTAAAGAAGTGTTGCTGCAACTATAAAAGGCATTAATGAAACCACACCTGGAGTACTGTATACAATTCTGGTCCAAATGCAGAAATTGCTGGAGAAACACAGCAGGTTTGGCAGCATCTGTGGAGAGAAAACCGAGTTCATGTTTCCATCCAGTGATCCTTCTTCAGAACTCAGTGTTCTGAAGAAGGGTCACTGCACTCAAAATATTAATTCTGCTTTTCCTCCACAGATTCTGTTTTTATTTCAGATTTCTGGCATCCGCAGTTCTTTGTTGTATTTTAGTGTACAATTTGGTCCTCTTACCCGAAGAGGGATCTACCTATAAAGGAGGCAGTTCAGAGGATGTTCACTAGATTGATTTCTAAGATGAAAAGTTCGCCTTGTGAGGGAAGATTGAGCAATTTAGGCCCATAAACTTTTGAGTTTACAAGAATGAGAGGAGATCTAATTGAGGTATATAAGATACTAAAGGGGATAAATGCAGAAAGCATGTTTCCTCATGTGGGGCAATTTAGAATGATAGGTCATAGTTTAAGGATAAGGGTTTGCAGATATAAAACAGAGATGAGCAGAAATTATTTCTCTCATTGAGTTATGAACCTGGAATTCACTACTCCAGAGTGTGGTAGATGCTGTGACATTGAGTAAATTTAAGAAGGAGATAGGCAGATTTTTAACAATAATGGGCTGAGGGTTGTGGACAGCTGGCAGGAAAATGGAGACAAGGTTGAGGTGAGATCAGCCGTGACCATATTAAATGGTGGAGCAGGTTCAAGGGGCTCAATTTCTACTTTTCTTGGCGTCCTGCGACTGAGTCTTCACGTGGAAGTGTTCTGGAGCTCCGAAACTGACATAATACCAGACTCAGGGACTGGGCTAATCCACCTAGTCTGCCATTTGGCCCATGAGTCCACACCTACCCTTCATAGAGCATCCCATCCAGACTGACACCCCTACCCTACCCTGCATTTCTCATGGCTAATCCACCTAGTCTGCACATCCCTGGACACTATGGGCCATTCAGAATGGCCAATCCACCTACCCTGCACATCTCTGGAGTGGGGGAGGAAACCAGAGCACCCGGTGGAAACCCACGCAGACACAGGAAGAATGTGCAAACTCCACACAGGCAGTTACCTGAGGATGGAATCAAACCCGGGTCCCTGGTGCTGTGAGGCAGCAATGCTAACCACTGAGCCACCATGTCACCCCAACAACCCTAGCATAAATCATTTCTGAAGAAGGGTCTAGGCCCGAAATGTCAAGCTCTCCTGGTCCTATGATGCTGCATGGCCTGCTGTGTTCATCAAGCTCTACACCTTGTTATCTCAGATTCTCCAGCATCTGCAGTTCCTACTATCTCTGAAATAAATCATCATTGGCTATTTTACCTTAATGATTCAGTTTATAGGACCACAGGTGTTAATACAAGGTTGGGTTTTACAGGGTTTCATGACAACATTATTCTCCTCCCCAACCCCTGCTGGCTAATATGTTTGTTGTGCCCCCTAAGGGAAGAATGGCTGCCTCTCAAGGACAGCAAGTCACACTTCAGAGATGTTCAGTGGAGCCAATAGGAGAATGGTGGTCACTGCTGGTTCTGCACTCAGTAGATCAAGAGGCGAGCTATAAAAGATTGGAATTTAGTTAGCGCTTTCAGGATCGGTGAGAGATTTAGATGGGGGCATGGTGAGGGCGTTCCAGGATTTGAAAAGTTGAAGCAGTTGGACAACTCAGAAGGAAGCTGAGGGTAACATACTGGGCATTCCTCAAAGGGGTTCAAAAGGCCAGTTAAAGAGGGATTACCCCTGACCACTACCAGCCTGCACAGCCTAACTAATTGGTGTGGGCCTCTTCTGCTACCCCTTAAATGTCAACAGAAGTTTGATTAGACCCTTAAGTGCATATTAATTAGATATTTAAGTGCCTCAATTGGCCCACTGATGGGTGTGGTTAGCTGGGTCTATCCTCACTAGTAGTACAATTGGGGTTGAGTCAAGGCAAGTGGGTAGTTGGTGGGAAGAATTCCTGTGCGTTGTACCCACCAATCTTCAAACCAGCCAGCAGGGGAGCATAAATTCCAGGCCAAAACTGCAGCTTTGTGAATATCAAAATCATTCAAACAGCTCCACCAAGGAAGTGTCTTTTAGAAGTTCACAGGCTTCCAATGCTCTCTTAGTCACAATTAGTCCACACCAATTAAAATATGCTTGAAGTGAATTGTTATCACTGTTGTAATGTAGGAAGAACTGCAGCTGATTTGGATACAGCAACTAACTATAATTTACAACAATGTTACCGAGACTGGAAGGTTTGAGTTATAAGGAGAGGCTGGATAGGCTGGGACATTTTCTCCTGGAATATTGGAGACTGAGGGGTGACCTTGTAGAGGTCATGAGGGGCATGGATAGGGTAAATAGACAAGGTCTTTTCTCGAGGGTAGAGGAGTCCAAAACTTGAGGGCATAGGTTTAAGGTGAGAGGGGAAAGATTTAAAAGGGACCTGAGAGGCAACTTTTTCTCGCAAAGGATGGTGTATTTATGGATTGAATTGCAAGAGGAAACAGTAGAGGTGAGTACAATTACAAAATTTAAAACAAATTTCGACAGGTACATGGATTGGGAAGGTTTAGAAAGATATGGGCCAAACACAGGCAAATGGGACTAGTTCAGTTTAGGAAACCTGATTAGCATGGCTGAGTTGAGCTGAAGGGCCTGTCTCTATGACTCTATGACTAGCAATGAAATACCATGCAGATAACCGGTTTCCACAATGCGTCGATGCATCAATAATGGCCAGGACACCAGGGAGATCTCCCTTGCTCACTTGCTCTTCCTCATACCTATCTGAGAGGGTGTCCATTTGGCGACTTATACCAACACATGACTTCCTCACCCACCACGTTTTGCTCTTAGACTGACTATACCACCTCACCTACTACCAACCAAAAGGTAGATCTCAAGAAACATGTAGAGATGAGAAAGATAATATTCTATTAAATATAGTACCAGGTGTCTATTGCAGACTGCACTCCATTGAAAGTAACTTTCATTCATAAAGACCCATTTACTTACATTTACATTCCTTCAACTAGATAATGACTTATAAGAAAAAGCATTCCAATAAAGTGCACATTCCCTTATAACAACAAGTTCTAGAGTTTATTTAAAGCTATATTTCAAATTTAGATAAACATACGGAGCTGTCAATCAAACTGGGAAAAAGCAGGCAGCCTACTGTGAAAATGGGAAGTTGTAAAATCAGTCTTGTAGTATTAGTCCAGCGAGGAAAACCCTCAGTCATGTGCCAAGAGGAATTGTGAAATAGTGAGCAATGCTTCCTTTTTACACTCCAGAAATTTTTTTCAGAGATTTAAAGAGCTAGGCATTTAAATGCTTTGGTAGGATGACGGGGGTCCATTTGACAGTCTTTATTACAGATCCTCTTGACAGCTTTGACAGGTCCTCTGACTGTTACTTCTGATACTTTTGACAGTTGATGTTGAGAGATCTGTGGACATTTCCAATCAGCCTAATACTTAGTTTAGGCACTTTCTCTGTACATTCATGTCTTTTGAACACTACCAATGACACAAGAAGGCATGGTGGCTCAGTGGTTAGCACTGCTGCCTCACAACAGCACGATGGACCCAGGCTTGATTTCACCCTCAGGCAACTGTCTGTATGCAGTTTGCACATTCTCACTATGTCTGCGTGGGTTTCCTCTGGGTGCTCCGGTTTCCTCCCACAGTCCAAAAATGGGCAGATTAGGTGGATTGGCCATTGGAAATGCAGGGTTACAGGGATAGGGTAGGGGGATGGATTTGGGTGGGATGCTTTTCAGAGGATTGGTATTGACTTAATGGGCTGAATGGCTTGCTTCCTCACTGTAGGGATTCTATGATTTACCTCCCCAACATAGGACCTAACCTCCCTCAAAGGCATCCCTGATCCATATCCAAGGGTGCATCTGACATTCTGGCCAGCCAAACACGTGCACAGAGGTTCTTTCCTGCACTTACCAGGTCTACACTGAATCCCTTGCTTTTCCCTATCCTGCACAATCAAACACATAAACACATAATTAAAATAACCAGCTAGCTCCATGAATTATGCATTTACAAATCCCAAAGTGACCCTATGCAAGTACAGTAAATAATTAGCAAATGGAATAACAGTCTTTATTGGAAGGAGGAAAATATAAACGGAGAGAAATCTTGCCTCATCTGCATATAATGGTGCTGAGACCACACCTGGTGCTGTGTATAGTTTTGGCCTTAGTTAAAAAGGGAGACACTCATATGGGAAGCATTTACGAGAAGGCCCACCCATCTCATTCTCAGCATGAAGGGATTATTTTATGGGCCTATACTTAGAGTTCAGGGGACGAAAGGTGATGGCATTGAAACCTTAAATATCCTGAGGGGATGTGACAGGGTAAATGTTGGCAGGATTTTCGGGGAGTCCAGTTTCAGAATAAGAGATCGCCCATTTAAGATGGGGAGAAATCTGTCCTCTCCAAAGGTTGTGAATCTTTCAAAATATGCATGCCTGAGAGTTAAAGAGACTAGGTCACTGAATACATTTAGGGCTGAGTTAGGCAAATACTAAAATGATAGGGGAGTCAAAGGTTCTGGGAAACAGGCAGAAAAGTAGATTTGAAAGCTAAACCTTCTTGTGAAAGTGAAGCAGGCTCGAGGATGGTTTAACCTACTCCTGCTCCTAATTCACATGTTCTTGTATGTTTACGCCCACTCACTTAGCTGGTCTAAATCCCTTAGGAGACTCACTATTTCCTCTTTATAAGTTGCTTACCCAACTATGAATCTTCAGCAATTTTGGCTACAATACATTCTGCTTTTTTTTTCAGGATGGCATCCAGTGACGAGTGAAGTTCCACAGGGATTTCTGTGTTGTGACCACAGCTCTTCACATTATACACTAACAATATGGATGAAGGAACGGAGGGCATTGTTGCTTAGTTTGCAGATGGCATAAAGATAGTCTAAGGAAGCAGGAAGGCTAAAGAAAAACATGGACAGGCTAGGGGACTGGCCAAAGAAGTGACAGATGGAATACAAGGTGGGAAAGTGTGAGGTTACGCACTTTGGTTGGAAGAATAGGGCCACAGACTATTTTCTAAACAGGGAAAGGCTTCGGAAATCTGAAGCACAAAGGGACTTGGGAGTCCTAGATCAGGATTCACCTAAGGTTAATAATCAGATCAACTGGCAGTCAGGAAGGCAAATGCAATGTTAGCACTCATTTCAAGAGGGCTAGAATACAAGCAGAAATGTATTGCTGAGGCTGTATAAGACTTGATCAGACTGCATTTGGAATATTGTGGGCAGTTTTGTACCCCATATCTAAGGAAAGATGTACTAGCCAAGGAGGGGTTGCCCAGAGGAGGTTTACAAGAATGATCCTGAGAGTGAAAGGCTTGTCATATGAGGAGCAGTTGAGGATTCTGGACCTGCACTCGATGGAGTTTAGAAGGGTGAAGTGGGGGCATGGGGTACAGAATAGTGACAGGGCGGGATAGACTGGACACGGAGAAGACGTTTCTACTAGTAGGAGAGATTAGTACCCAAGACACAGCATCAGACTGAGGGGATGACCCTTTAGAACTGAGATTAGGGAGTATTTCTTCAGTCAGCGGGTGATTAATCTGTGAACTCATTGCTTCAGAAGATTTGTGAGGTGCTGCATTTTGGAAAGGCAAATCAGGGCAGGACTTATACACTTAAAGGGAAGGTCGTGGGGTGTGTTGCCGAACAAAGAGACCTTGGAGTGCAAGTTCATAGTTCTTTGAAAGCAAAGTTGCAGGTACAAAGAACAAAGAAAATTACAGCACAGGAACAGGCCCTTCGGCCCTCCAAGCCTGCGCTGATCCAGATCCTCTATCTAAACCTGTCACCTATTTTCCAAGGATCTGTATCCCTCTGCTCCCTGCCCATTCATGTATCTGTCTAGATACATCTTAAATGACGCTATCGTGCCCGCCTCTACCGCCTCCGCTGGCAACGCGTTCCAGGCACCCACCACCCTCTGTGTAAAGAACTTCCCACACATATCTCCCTTAAACTTTTCCCCTCTCACCTTGAAATCATGACCCCTAGTAATCGAGTCCCCCACTCTGGGAAAAAGCTTCTTGCTATCCACCCTGTCTATGCCTCGTATGATTTTGTAGACCTCAATCAAGACCCCCCTCAACCTCCGTCTTTCTAATGTAAATAATCCTAATCTACTCAACGTCTCTTCATAGCTAGCACCCTCCATACCAGGCAACATCTTGGTGAACCTCCTCTGCACCCTCTCCAAAGCATCCACTTCCTTTTGGAAATGTGCCGACCAGAACTGTAAGCAGTATTCCAAATGTGGTCGAACCAAAGTCCTATACAACTGTAACATGACCTGCCAACTCTTGTACTCAATATCCCGTCCGATGAATGAAAGCATGCCATATGCCTTCTTGACCACTCTATCGACCTGCACTGCCACCTTCAGAGTACAATGGACCTGAACACCCAGATTTCTCTGTGCATCAATTTTCCCCAGGGCTTTTCCATTTACCGTATAGTTTGCTCTTGAATTGAATCTTCCAAAATGCATCACCTCACATTTGCCTGGATTGAACTCCATCTGCCATTTCTCCGCCCAACTCTCCAATCTATCTATATTCTGCTGCATTCTCCGACAGTCCCCTTCACTATCTGCTACTCCACCAATCTTAGTGTCATCTGCAAACTTGCTAATCAGTGGATAGGACAGTGAAGAAGGCATTTGGTACGCTTGCCTTTATTGGTCAGTGCATTGAGTCTAGGAGTTGGGGTTCATGTTGTGGCTATACAGGATGTTGGTTTAGCCACTTTCGGAGTATTGTTTGCAATTCTGGTCTCCCTGCTGTAGAAAGAATGTTGCAAAACTAGAGAGGGTTCAGAAATGATTTACGAGGATGTTGCCAGGGTTGGAGGGTTTGACCTATAGGGAGAGGCTGAATAGACTGGGGCTATTTTCCCTGGAGTGTTGGAGGCTGAAGGGTGGCCTTATAGAAGTTCATAAAATCATGAGGGGTATGGATAGGGTAAACAGGCAAGGTCTTTTCCCGCGGGTGGGGGTGTCCAAAACTAGAGGGCATGAGTTTAAGGTGAGAGGGGAAACAAATAAAAGGGGCCTGAGGGGCAACTCTTTCACCCAGAGGGTGGTGTGTGTACGGAATGAGCTGACAGAGAAAGTGGTGGAGGCTGGTATAATTACAACATTTGAAAGGCATCTGGATAGGTATATGAACAAGAAGGGTTTGGAGGGATATGGGCCAAATACTGGCAAATGGGACTAGAATTATATAGGATATCTGGTTGGCATGAACAGGATCCGTTTCTGTGCTGTATTACTCTCTGACTCTATAACTCTACGGCTGTGGAAGCCAAGTCTTTGAGTGGATTTAAGACAGAGATGGATAAGTTCTTAATTGTAAAGGGATCAGGGTTACAGGTAGTAGGTAGGAGAACAGGGTTGAGAAACATATCAGGCATGATCGAATGGTGGAGCAGACTTGATGGGCTGAATGGCCTAATTCTGCTCCGATTTCTTATGGTCTTATGGTCCCTTCATTCAGGTCACTAATATAGATTGCAGACATTTGTGCCTCTTGTACTGATCATTTATGTCTTTCCTAAAAGCAAGTGTATATAGCATTAATTAGTCTTTACCAGCCACTTTGAAGCTAAATCTTTTCAAATGCATCTTCCAGTTGCCTCTGTTCAGCTGACGACAGCATTTCCTTCCTCTCAGCCCCAGGTCAATCATGCAATTTAAGGTGTGTCACTACACTCAATCGATTTTTCCAAATTTGTTAGCTGATGACACACCACTGCTTTTTTGGTTTAAATGAATGTTCATTTGAGAAGCTCAAGGGAGGGAGCTGCTGAAAAGAAACAAATGTAATGTATCTGGATCTGCCCTTTACATGTTGAGACTGGACTGTACAGTCCAACAATAATACCTTGGGTGGGGTAAGTGATGTGCATGCTTTTACAATCAAACTGGGTTAACCGCCTACTCAATCTATATCCCTGATGTGAATTTAAAATACCATCACTTCGCTTGCCAGAAAGTTGTCGGTTATCCAAAATTAATAAAAATCTGAACCTGTAAGACCGATATTATGTTGGGTTCAAGAACAGCCTGTGGACAAGATTTTTCTCAATGAAAAATGAGAAGGGGGTGAAGATAAAATATTTGTGCATTTTTGTCTCTTTCCTTAATATTTTTCTCTTTCCCTTCTCTCTTCAGTCTTTCTCTCTCTTTTTAGACCTATCCCTCTCTCTTGTCTGTGAAGACAAGCTTATAAATAAATGTACCATTGCGTAAAATAATTAATATTTACTCTCGGTTCTTAAACAGCAATCTATAAGACCATAAGAAATAGTCTGTTTGGCCCTTGAGTCAGCTCCATCATTCAAAAGGATCATGGCTGACCCGACATACCTCACATCCACTTTCCGGCCCTTTTTTATGAGGAGAGATTGAGTAGACTGGAATTTAGAAGAATGAGGGGGGATCTTATAGAAACATATAAAGTTATGAAGGCAATAGATAAGATAGAAGCAAGGAGGTTGTTTCCACTGGCGGGTGAAACAGGAACGAGGGGGCATAGCCTCAAAAGAAAGAGGAGCAGATTTAGGACTGAGTTGAGGAGGAACATCTTCACCCAAAGGGTCATGAATCTGTGGAATTCCCTGCCCAGTGAAGCAGTTGAGGCTACTTCGTTGAAAGTTTTTTAAGGCAAAGAAGGATAGATTTTTGAACAGTAAAGGAGTTAAGCGTTATGGTGAGCGGGCAGGTAGGCAGAGATGAGTCCATGAAAAGATCAGCCATGATCTTATTGAGTGGTGGAGCAGGGTCAACGGGTCAGATGTCCTACTCCTGCTCCTATTTCGTATGTTCCCTGTGACATTTGATTTCCCCCAGTGATGAAGAATCTACCTATCTCAGCCTTAAATGTACACAAGGGCTCTGCCCCACAGCTGTCTGTGCCATAGGCTAAAAACCCTCTGAGTGAAGAAATTTATCCTCATCTGAGTCCTAAATTGCTGCCCCTTGTATTCTCCCCTAGACTCTCCTATGGGTGGAAACATCGTCTCAGCATTTGCCCTGTCAAGACCATTAAGAATCCTATGTGTTTCAATGCAGTCCAGTGACTGGAGTCCCAACTTGTTTAGCCTTTGCTCATAAAACAATCCCTCCTTTACTGGGGAACATCCCAGTGAACTTTCTCTGAACTGCTTCCAATGAAATGATGTCTTTCATTAAATAAGGGGACAAAAACTGGTTACAGTACTCACCATGTGGTTTCACCAGCACCTTTGCCAGCTGTAGTAAGACTTTCCCACTGTTATATGCCTTGGGTCCGTTTATGAGAAAGTAAGTTTTACAGTTAGGATGCAGAGCTCACTTCTTAAACAACGTGCCTATGATTTACTGAAAGCAAAGCAGATAATGGGAGTAATAAAAAAATGATGTGACCATCATTCAATCCAGTCATTAGATACATTTAAGTGTCTACATTTGAAATTAGTACTTTCCAGGACAGAGATCACATCAGATCAAGGTAAGGAGTTTTACAGATCACATAAGGGCTGTGAAAAACCCCTGGAATGGTTGTGGGCACCTGAGGAGGTTACAGGGGAATTTTCAAGTCTTTTATTTCTCTTATTGACCCTGGATTTCTCTTCTTCCTTGCTTCTCCCTGGGAATCAGACTGTGGGTGGTAATGGGGAGGGGGAGGGGGAGGGAGAAATGTTCAGTCATGATCTTGCCACCATGAGTGAAAAGCAGACTGATGAGTCAGTCACTATGTTGCTGGGACAGGATGCTTTAACCAATAAGCATGAAAACAGATATCATTCCCAAATTCCCAAACAGGCTTGACTCACTTACTATGTAAGACAATGCCTCGCCAAGAGGCTTGCATTTATATAGCACCTCTCACAATCATCAAATATTTCCGGGTGCCTTCAGTAATTTTTGAAGGGTAATCATTGTTGTAATGTAGCGCAGCAAATGACACACAGCAAGCTGTCATGAACAGCAATGCGATAATGACCACACCATCTGAATTTTGATTCTGATTAAGGGATAAACATTGGCCAGGACTTGAGGGAGAACACCGAGCCTTTTGATCAAAATAGGGCCATGGGATATTTCATATTGAGCTGAACAAACAGACCATTTTGACATCTCATCTGAAAGCCGACACCTCCAACAGTGCAGTATGCCCTCAGTACTGCATTGTTTGATACAAGTTCCAACACCAGATTTGAAACCAGAACACTGTGACTCAGAATTCTATCTACTGATCCCACATAATATGTAGATGATGACTCGGAGTGGTTACTAAGCACTTTAGAGATCTTGTGGCTCAGTGGGTAGTGCCTCTGAGCCCGAAGCTAAAAGTTTGAGTCCCGTTTTAGGTCTTGACAATCACAGAAACTGCATTCACAATGTGGTTATGAACTTGCAAATCCCTCCAACACATCAACAGCAGGCAGTAAAAGAGTAACTGTCTCCTGGTCAGCCATGTTTCATGCAGAGTAGTGCTCCTCAATGCCTCTGATGATAGGCTGGTGCCCTGCTCCAGGAAAATCCAGCGACAAGAAGCAGACACAAGGCACATGCCCACGTTAACACACATGGAAATCCTCTGACATTGAATGCTGAGACAATGGATTGCAGAGGCCATTTTTGAGGGTTCACATTCAAACATAATTTTACCATCGCTGAAATGAGAAGTCACAACGCCATGTAACAGAATTAAATGATTGAAAATAGAAAGGTGTACAAGTTTTATCGTGATATTTCCTTTTACATTCAAATTGTTTAACTTTACAGCTCTCGGCTACATATCTACCCCCTCAGGAACACAAATCATGGGAAGCTGTCAGTAAATGCCTCAGAACTGGTTCTCAGGAAGGGTCACTGAACCCAAAATGTTAACTTTGCTTTTAACTTCACAGATGCTGCCAGACCTGCTGAGCTTTTCCAGCAACTTTGTTTTTGATCCTGACTTACTGCATCCACGGTTCTTTCGGTTTTTACTAAATGCCTCAGATCTGACTCTGATCAGGGAAGAATCTGAACCTGTCCAATGACTGATGGACACTGGACAGGGATGAAATGAAAGGGATCTGGTGAATTTAACCATCACATGTCCTGATCTGAGTGACTATAAATTTAACCTTCAAATTACATCCGTGCAGCTCTCTATTCAATTAAACACTATGCTCTTGTTGAGTTGTTTCTGTGATGCAAAGACCAATGTATAATTATTTATTAGTCAACCTATTTGGACATATTATGACACAGCTCCACTTAAGATGTTACTCGAACACGGACCTCTGGCCCAGAGGTAGGAACACTACCAGTGTCCCACAAGAGACCTTAAAGACCAGTCTGTATATTTAAGTTAGATGGAGGAGGGGATAGCACAATGGGGTCCTCTTGTAAAGATACAAAATGTTTCAAAGACGTCATCTGGGCCTTGCACCCCTGACTACTAATCTGAGGTCTGAAAGCACCAAACCTTTCTTAGGGCGGCATGGTGGCTCAGTGGTTTGCACTGCCTCACAGCATCAGGACTTGAGTTTGATTCCAGCCTCGGGCCATTGTCTGTGTGGAGTTTGCACATTCTCCCCGTGTCTGCGTGGGTTTCCTCCGGGTGCTCCGGTTTCCTCTGACAGTCCAAAGATGTGCAGGCTAGGTGGACTGGCCATGCTAAATTGCCCGTAGTGTTCAGGGATGTGTAGGTTAGGTGGGTTATAGCGGGGTGGGTCAGGTTGGGATGCTTTGAGGTTCGGTGTGGACTTATTGGGCTGAAGGGCCTGTTTCCACACTGTACGGATTCTATAAATAAAAATTGTATACATTCTTTCTGTTCTGGTTTCCTCCCACAGTTCAAGGATGTGGAGGTTAGGTGGACTGGCCATGTTAAATTGTCCCTAGTGTCCAGGGATGTGCAGACTAGGTGGATTAGCCATGGGAAATGTGGGGGTGGGTCTGGGTGGGATGCTCTTCAGAGGGTCTGTGTGAACTTGATGGGCTGAATGGCCTCTTCCCACATTGTAGGGATTCTTAAGATTTTTTTTTCTGGACAACATGGAGCAGGGGCGCTTCTATGGATTTCAGCTTGACTCTTCCATGATATCTGTTAGAACTACTTCCTGATCTCTAAACTTGCTGTGGGAGGGAACCTGCTCCCTGCCAAATTTAAGGGGACCTCCAAGATTATTTGTGATGAATTCACTGAGTCTAGAATGCTTTGGGGAAGACTGCTTATTGCTTGCCACAGGAAATACACCTCCACTTAAATTAATCCCCCTTAGTCCTGGCTGGATCTTCTTGATAAACACGTTGAAACAGGCATTTTCTAATAAGACCATAAGATATAGGAGCAGAATTACGCCATCTGGCCCATCGTGTCTGCTCCGCCATTCGATCATGGCTGATACATCTATCTATCTCTGCCTTAAAGATACTCAATGACTTGGCCTCCACAGCCTTCTGTGGCAATGAGTTCCACAGAGTCACCACCCTCTGACTGAAGAAATTCCTCCTCAACTCAGTTCTAAAGGATCATCCCTTCAATCTGAGTTGTGCCCTTGGGTCCTAGTCTCTCCTCCCAGTGGAAACATCCTCTCCACATCCACCCGATCCAGGCGTCTCAGTATTCTGTAAGTTTCAATCAGATTCCCCCTCATCTTTCTAAACTCTATTTAGTACAGACCCAGAGCCCTCAATCGCTTCTCACACGACAAGCCCTTCATCTTGGGATCATTCTTGTAAACCTCCTCTGGAACCATTCCAAGGCCAGCACAGCCTTCCTTAGATACGGAGCCCAAAGCTGCTCACAATATTCCAAATCCAACTTCTGTGGTTGTGTGGAACACACTAAGTTGCAAGAGTCCCAAAGGAATTTCACTAATTATATTACCTTTGAAAGTAAGAAAAGAGCTTGCAATTATATGACACCTTCCACAAACACAGAAGGTGCATCTCAAATGCAGTCACTTTTGTAATTTAGGAAATAGGGCAGCCAATTTACACAGAGCATGCTCCCACAGGCAGAACTGTGGTAATGAGTAATTGTTCTTGCAACAAAGTTGGTCGATAACTAGGACATCACAGGGAACTCCCCTGCTCTTGTTCAAATTAGGTGCCTTGAAAACTTTGTTTAAACTTATCATTCCAACACAGCACTAATGTGTGTCTACCCACCTTCCTCCTGAGTTACATAAATCATGGGAACTAGTCATTAAGTTCCTTACAGCTGACATGAGTTGTGCAACTGTGAGCAGCCATGAATTGCACCAACAAAGTCTATCAGTTAGTTTGTCAAGCTGGGCGAATGAGTTTACTAAAAGATCCTCATCCTGATGACTAATTAGTGAAATAATGCCCCTGTCCCACCACGCTACTCACTGCAAGAGTCCCAGCTGTTGAAACAAGAAATTGGCTTGTGACACAGGTTAGCCAGTAAACAGCTGAAAGGCTAAGGGATAAGGCTGAACCACTGACTGAGGCATGGCAGGTTCAACCAGCACCTTGTAGTCATGTCAGACTTTGATGGCTGACTCCTCAGGGAGAGTGGGTTCAGTAACTTGTCCCTCACAGCACTTGAGAAGCTGGAGCTGTGAACCACATTGTAAGAACATAGTGTAGCAGGGAACAATTGATGGCCATCTGCCTTGAATTCTAATCAGGAGTTACGTGTACTGTTAACAAATTACTTGTCCCATCATCACAGAAGAATCAAGAGCTGAACCACATCAACAGATGATGGGAACAAGAATGAGTTGGGTGTACGTCTGAGCGTACATTGTTGGATTCTGTAAGAAATGAGCAGATAACTACATGAACCCTAGACAACAAGCATGGGGCTGGATGAACACAGCAGGTCAAGCAGCATCATAGGAGCAGGAAAACTTGA
>JAHRHZ010000048.1:8014717-8031333 GCA_024137785.1 Ginglymostoma cirratum | reverse complement strand
TCCTCCCTGGACTGACCTATCTCCTCCCTACCCCCCTACCTACACTCACCTTTACTGGCTCCATCCCCGCCTCTTCGACTTGTCTGCCTCCTCTCCACCTATCCTCTCCTCTATCCATCCTCTATCCACCTCCCCCTCTCTCCCTATTTATTTCAGAACCCTCTTCCCCTCCCCCATTTCTGATGAAGGGTTTAGGCCCGAAACGTCAAGTTTTCCTGCTCCTATGATGCTGCTTGACCTGCTGTGTTCATCCAGCCCCATGCTTGTTATCTCGGATTCTCCAGCATCTGCAGTACCTTTTATCACCCGGACATCGTTGGAGTGTGGGAGGAAACCAGAACACCCGGAGGAAACCCACACAGACACAGGGAGGATGTGCAAACTCCACACACAGTCATCTGAAGGCGGAATCAAACCCACATCCCTGGTGCTGTAAGGCAGGAGTGCTAACCATTCAGCCACCTAGATGTTTGGATGACGTGTATGGTTGGAAAGGGGACAGATGAAGCACTGACTACCAACACATAGGACGCTGCTTGAAGCTGAACAAATTATGTTTAATTGAAACTTGACCTGAGAAAATGCTTGGAATTCATTCCACTAATAATTAATTGTCGGATTTAATAATGAATGCATGTAGCCAATCTTTGGTATTTGTGCTTTATCATCTACTTAAAGGTGAAAACTCTTAAAAAGAAGTTCAACCCAAATACAGAAGGTAATGTCACAACGTGAGTCCCTGAAAACAAAAAGGTAGCCCCTGAAAACTAAAAAGTAGCCCTCAGAAATTTCTCAACAAGAGCCCTCAGAAAAAGAATAAGTTAGGCTCTGGTCTCTGGATTCTAGGTATGCTTAAAACTTTTCAAGCCTGAGATTCATAGAATGTACATACACGTGCGAATTAAAGTCTGTTCCTCATATGACAATGACCCAACTTCTCTGGTGTATTAAATGATTATTACAATATCGCCAAGTGAATACTCTCTTCCACCTACAAATAAATTTACAATATACAATCCTCAGATCAAAATAGCTTAAACAGATGGACAGCACAGTGGCTCTGTGGTTGACACTGCTGTCTCAGAGCACCAGGGACCCAGATTCAATTCCAGCCTTGGGTGACTGTCTGTATGGAGTTTGCACATTCTCCCTGCTTCTGTGTGGATGTCCTCTGGGTGCTCCAGTTTCCTTCCACAGTCCAAAGATGTGCAGGTTAGGTGGTTTGGGCAGGCTAAATTGCCCCATAGTGTCCAAGGATCTGCAGGCTAGGTGGACTGGCCATGCTAAACTGTCCATAGTCTCCAGGAATGTGCAGGCTAGGTAGATTAGCCATGGGAAATGCAGGGTTACAGGGATAGGGGTAGGGAACTGGGTCTCGGTATGATGTGCTTCAGAGGGTTGGCGCAGACTTGATGGGCTGAATGGCTTCATTCTACACTATAGGTGTTTATGAGGTGGGAGCCTGACAATGCTTGGAACTGTTAAAGATGGTAATCTTGAAGCAATGCCAATTTCAGAAATGCAGCAATTTCATAGTGGTTTTCTTTAGATATTCTTTGATCAGGACTTGAAACAAATATGGTCTGAGGTTGAAACCATAGGAACCAACTGAACTGTCTATCAAAACCACATAAAGGCTTCAGAGATCAATAAATAAAATAATGGAACAGTGAGCAGCCACTAAAATAAGCCTATGTGACATTCTTCCTATAAATATGTATTGTAACTTTCAGCTGGCTAATCTTGAGATAAGCGAGTTACATTCAGCTTACGGTTCAGGGAAGTTGTTTCTCTAAACTGCAAATAAATTAATTTTTAAAATACTAAAAGTAACAATGATCCAGTGCAAGGAAACTCTCCTTTGTTCTGGTAATTGATATTGATGGGAACTCACTGTGGTAAAACAAACAAAATGAAAAAACCACTAAATCACATTTCAGACAATAAGTTCTTAATATCACAAACACTGGAAACCGAGAGAAAGAGAATAATCTGCCTTTCATACGCTCATTAATGTTACATACTTTCAAGGTTCCAGATATTTCACAACTGAAAGGGAAATCAATCAGCAAAATTCCACTGAGACACTTTCTCTCATCAGTTCCTCCCAAGCATTGTGATTCCTATGTAAAGATGACTGTTTTATAGAGAATTTATTTATTTTAAAATTCCAGTATCCGTACTCTGGTTATTCAATGCCAATGTGGGTATATGAGTCTGCATGGAGGTCTCTGAGTTTACACATATATTTATGAGTCTGTATGCATGGGTGTGTCTCTGTGTATTAGTGCATGTACATGAGATAGTATGACTGCAATTTGTATGGGTGGGATTTTGGATGACTGAGGAACCTTTTTAAAAATGGCTGTTTGGTCCCAACACTGGAATTTCAACCCCATTCCCGAAGTTACTGATTTTCAAGTGTGCCTTTTAGGTCACGAGTCTTCAGCTGGCATTCCTGCCTTGGCCGGCTCCATTATGCAAATAGACATGTCCTGAAAATGGCTGTAGTTGGGTCAAACAGTCAAGCCCTGCAGAATCCCTGACCTGTCATGAACCATAGTTTGGATAAGGGAATATCTTGAAAGGTGAGTTTACAAGTTTCCTCTTCATATGCCTCCCCGCCAATCCCACATTACGCTATGCTCCCACCCAAACCTCATGCTTTCCTCACCAGGCTCTTCCCCCACCAACACCCCCTTGGCTTCTAATGCCAACTCCACACCCCCCTCACCCCCAAGCCAAGCTATGGCACTACATTACCTGTTCACCCACCATTTGCTGTACAAGAGCATAAAAACATCAGAAAAAGGAACATGGGTAGGCCAGTCAGCCCTCTGTGCCCTGCTCTCCCTTTCAATGAGATCGAGGCTGATCTTCTAAACCTACAACATTTTACAAGACTAGACATGGTAAATACAGGAAGGATGCTCCTGACGACTGGGGAGTTCTCAACCAGGGGTCATGGTCTAAGGCCATTTAGACTGAGATGAGGAGAAATATCTACATCCAAAGAGTGGGCAGCCTGTGGAATTTTCTACAATAGAAAGCAGTTGAGGCCAAAACATTAAATGTCTTCAAGAAAGAGTCAGTTATAATTCTCAGGGAAAAAGGATCAAAGGATATGGGGGGAAAGTGGGAACAGAGGACTATGTTAGATGATCAGCCATGGTCATACTGAATAGAGGAGCAGGCTCAAAGGACTGAATGACCTACTCCTGCCAATATTTTCGATGTTTCAATTTTTCTATGTTTCTATTTCCACACCATTTTCTTGCTCTTATGTTCATATTGTTTGATGTTTTCAATACGTAGACATTTATCAATCTTACTCTTAAATAAGGAAGCCTCTATATCCATCTGGGGTAAAGAAATCCAAAGATTCTTCACCCGTAGAACGAAGAAATTCCTCCTCATCTCATTCCTAAAACACTTTGCCCTTGTTCTGAGACTGTGTCACCTGAATCAAGACCCCACAAACAGGGGAAAATGTTGTTTCTGCATTTAGCCTGTTGAATGCTGTGAGAGTAGCGTATACTTGAATGAGATCACCTCATTTCTTCAACAGATGAATACAGGCCGAGAATATCGACCCAGTCTCTTTAGCCTTTCCTTGTAAGACAATCTCTCCATCCCAGGAGTTAGTTTGGTTGCACTTTGTCTATCTTTCTCTGTGCGAGGAGACCAGAACTGCACACAAGGGTGGTCACAAAAAGCATCTTTGTAATTGCAGTAAGGTATCTTTATTGCTGTAGACAGGAGCAGGAGTAGGCCCTTCTAAGGAAGGGTCACCGAACATGAAACTTTAACTCTGAGATAGTTTAACTCTGATTTTTTCTTCACAGATGCTGCCAGTCCTGCTCAGTTTTTCCAGCAACATCTGTTTTTGTAGGCCATATCAATGCCTTGAGCCTGCTCTGCCATTCAGTAAGATCATGGTTGATTTGACTTGCAACCTCAAACCCACATTCCCGCTTACCTGTGATAATCTTTCGCCCCCTGGTTTAACAAGGATCAATTTACCTCTGCCTTAAAAATATTCAAGGACTCTACCCATAAGAGATTAGAGCCATTAACTGCATCAAATCTGCCCTGCCATTGAATGAGATCATGGCTGACTTGATGCTGTCTACCACCTTTTCAGGAATAGAGTTCCAAAGAGTCAAGGCCTTCTGAGAGAGAAAGAAACATTCCATCGCTATCTAAAAAGGGCGAAACCTCTGGTTTTTAAACAGTGACCCCCTCATTCTAGACTTGCCACATTTTTTCCTTTCAAGACCCCTCGGGATTTTATGCTTCAAACAAATCACCTTTTGCTCTTTTAAACTCCAATCAATGTCAAAATCAAAAGAATTGTGGGTGCTGTAAATCAGGGACAAAAACAGAAGTTGCTGGAAAAGCTCAGCAGGTCTGGCAGCGTGTGTGAAGAAAAAAAGTCTGTGGGTTCAGTGACCCTTCCTCAAAGCCTTTCCAGCAACTTCTGATTTTGTTCCAATCAAAGCTGCCCAACCTTTTTCATAACAGAACTTGTCCATCCCTAGTATTAGTCTGGTAAGCCTTCTCCGAACTGCCTCCAGTGCTTTTATGTCCTTAATTAAACAAGGCGACTAATACTGTGCACAGTGCTCCAGATGCTGTCTCAGCAGTGCCCTCTATAAATAAAGCATGACCTTCCTGAAAATTGAATTCCCCACACATTAAATTAGAACTTTCCATTAGCTCTCCTAATTACTTGCTGTACTTGCATGATAACCTTTTGCGTTTCATGCACGAGGATGCCCCAGATCCCTCTGCATCCTGGAGCTCTGAAATAGCTCAGCATTTAGATAATGAGCTTCTTTATTAGTCTTCCTGACAAAATGGATAATTTCACATGTTCCTACATCATATAGTCCATTTATCACATCTTTGTTTACACACTTAACTTGTGAAGATCTTGCAGTAACCTCCTTTTGTCTTCTTCACAACTTATATTCTTAGCTAGCTTGTGATGTCAGTAAACTTGGAAACCAGATTTTAAGACGGTTGTTTCCTGATTTCTGTCTTTCTTTTTTTGAATCGGAGAATTATATTATTTATCAAAACCACAAATTGCTGGAAAAGCTCAGCAGGTCTGGCAGCATCTGTGAGGAAAAATCAGAGTTAATGTTTCAGGTCCAGAGACCCTTCCACAGAACTGATGTAGCTAGGAAATGTTGATTTATATGCAGATGATTGGGTGGGAGGAGGGAGTGAGGAGTAAACAATAGGTGTGGATAGAGCCCAAAGAGAGAGAAAAATGGTTGGGCAGTCAAAGGAGTGGATAATAATCTGGCCAGGAGAGTGAATATCCATTAATGGGAACTGTTAGCAGCTAACAACAGGTAGTGTGTAATGGCAGGCTATGTGATATCAAGGACTGGTGTGTGGGGTAGGAGGCTAGGACATGGGAGAGTTCATGGCCTAAAATTATTGAACTCGATATTGAGTCCAGAAGGCAGAGTGAAAACTTCTCCTTTAACTCCTCGCACTTTCTTCAGGTCAAAGGGTGGCCAAGGGTAACCACATGGACCCCAGTTATGCCAGGCTCTTTGTGGGGTATCTGGAATATTCCTTGTTCCAGTCCTACTCTGGCCCCCACCCACAACTCTTTCTCTGATACATCAATGACTTCACCAGTGCCACTTCCCTCTAGTGATCTGAACTGGAAAAAGTTTATCAATTTCACTTCCAATTTCCACCTTGGCCTCACCTTCACCTGGTCCATCTCTGACTCGTCCCTTCCGTTCCTGATAACCCTGTTTCCATTTCTGGGGATAGACTGGCCACTAATATCCACTATAAACCCATCGACTCCCACAGTTACCTTGACTATACCTCCTCACACCCTGCTTCCTGTAAGGACTACATCTTATTCTCCCAGTTTTTCTGTCTCTCTTACAACAGTTCTGACACTGTCACCTTTGCAGGGGAAGCTCAGAAACATTCAGCATTTTCCTCAACGGAGGATTCCTTGCTATTCTGGTCGACAGGGCCCAAAGCCAATCTGAACATCTCCTGCAATTTTTCTCTCACTCCTTCCCTTCCCTCCCACAACAGCTACAGGGTCCCTCGGTCCTCAGTAACCATCCCACCAGCATCCTCATTTGGAGGGTTATTATCCGCCATTTCTGCCACTTCCAATGGGACGCCATCACCAGACACATATTCCCTCCCCTCCCTTGACAGACTTCTGCAGGGAGTGTTCCCTCCAGGACACTTGGGACCATTCTTCTTCTGCTCCCAATATCTAACCACACCCTCACAGCACCTCCCCCTGCAATCACAGAAAGTTATAATATCTGCTGTTTACCTCTTCCCAGTTTTCCTCCTGGCTTCCATTGACTCTAATTTTGTTCCTGCTCCTTGATGTCACACTCAGTCAAATGCAATCTTGATGTCTACGGCTGCCACTCTCACTTCCCCTCTGGAATTCAGCTCTTTTAGAATCCCTACAGTGTGGAAGTAGGCCATTTGGCCCATTGAGTTCACACCGACACTGAAGAGCACCCCACTCATGGCCAATCCACATAACCTACACATCTTTGGGCAGTGAAAGGAAACCAGAGAAAAACCAAACAGGGGCAGCACGGTGGTCAGTGGTTAGTACTGTCGCCTCACAGCGCCAGGGACCCAGGTTCAATTCCACCCTCGGGCCACTGTCTGTGTGGAGTTTGCACATCCTCCCCGTGTCTGCGTGGGTTTCTTCCGGGTGCTCCGGTTTCCTCCCACAGTCCAAAGATGCGCACAGCAGGTGGATTGGCCATGCTAAATTGCCCGTAGTGTTCAGGGATGTGTAGATTAGGTGGGGTATAAGGGGATGGGTCTGGGTGGGATGCTCTGAGGGTCGGTGTGGGCTTGTTAGGCCATAAGGCCTGTTTCCACACTGTGGAGATTCTATACATACATGAGGACAATATGCAAACTCCACACAGGCAGTCACCCATAGATGGAATCAAACCCAGGTCTCTGGAGCTGTGAAGCAGCTGTGCTAACCACTGAACCACCATGCCACTCCTATGCCCATTGTCACATTATACAGTCTGCATTCAGTACAGCTCACTCATTTTCTCCTACTCTCAGTTCTTTTCATCACTTGTTTAACTGCTCCTCAGTCCTGGCCTGCTACCCCTAATCTCCCCGTTTATCCACACCTTTCATATATCTCTCTGGGCTCTATCTTCACCTATCCACTCCTACTTCCAAACTGAGCGTTAGTGAGCAGGCTACTGGTAAACTACAGCTGCTTGATCAACAGGGTCACTGTTGATGACCCCTTTCATCATTCACTGATGATCAAGCGTAGACAATGGGGTGGTAATTGTCTGGGTTGAACTTGTCCTCCTTTTTATGTACAGGACATACCTGGGCAATTTTCCACATTGTCGGGTAGATGCCAATGCTGTAACTGCACTGGAACAGCTTGGCTAGGGGCAGCAGCAAGTTCTGGAGCACAGGTCTTCAATATCATTGTCAGAGTGTTGTCAGGGCTCACAGCCTTTACAGGATCCAGTGCCTTCAGTGTGTCTGTGTTTGTATGAGTGCCAGCATTTTTGTGCATGAGTGTGCCCACATGAGTATCTTTGCGTGTGACAGTGTGTGGCACCTACACACATCTCACAGCTTTATATTCACATACATCTGAGTACTGTTTGCTGTGCTGACGTGTTTTATTGAGGCCAGCAGGGAGAATGAAGGCCATGCAGTGTTATTTACAGATTGTGTTTGCAATCAATAACAGAGTTCAACATTAAGACTGATTCAGAGGAAGTAATTCCTATTTTGATTCTTCGTGCAAACAATTGACCTGATGTCAATGACTGATCCATTAAACATGAGGAAAGAAAACAATCCTTCCTGTGATTTTGGACAATAATATTAACTATATACATCTGTTATAAATCCTATGGAACTCTCTGAATGAATTAGAATGGACAGATCGACTGAAAAGCTCACATTCTTGTAGCTGTGTGTACTGAAAAGTGCAAAAAATAGTGTTTGTAATCAATAAGGAGTGGCAAAGAGTGAGGGAGGGCAAGTAACAATGATCAACAATACAAAGCAATTGGACTGTCCGTCAACACGATATTAAGCCTCTAAAATTCAGTAATGAACTGAATAGAACTGCGAGGAGTGACTGGAATCATCCAATTGACTGTCTGTCCATATACATTCTTCCCAGAAGGAACACAATGGGGAAATGCTTTTAAGCAGCAGGAACTAGACGGCATTCACCAGGTTCAAAACATTAGTCTCCACATCTCTGGAACAGCACAAATGTTAGAACTCCTCAGTCAACCTCGAAATGTCTGCATATTATGAATTGAGAGGTAGATCTGAATAGCATTCCACCAGCTTCACAGTCACTTTTATTGATACAAGTCCTTTATTTTAAATTGCTTTCACATTCTCAAAATTCTATGGTGGGAACTCAACTTGCGCTTTCTGGATTCTCAGTCTTAACCTCTGTAATCATATATCAGAGATGTAACCACTATGTTACCATCACCTTGACAGGTATACACACTGCCTTCAACCTGAATCAGATGCTAGCAACAGTCTGGGAGCAAATGCACAACATACAGAGTGTACTAGGGTAGGGAGGGATTGGGGGCTTTGGTTAGCTCAGTTGGCTGCTTGACTGGTTTGCCAGCAATAGTGTAGGTTTAATTCCTGCAGTGGCTGAGGTTACCATGAAAGATTCTTCACCTCCCCTGTCACTGAGGTGTGGTGATCCTCAGGTTAAACCACCACCATTCATCTCTCCCTCTCGTGAGAGAGCAGTCCTCTGCTCTTGTTGGACTACAGCAACTTTACCTATACTCTAAACGCAAGCAGAAATGATCTCTCCCAGAACAGGACACCTCCAGAGATCAAGAATAACTGAATTAACCCGCAGTGAGTTAACAGAGACACTGGCATAAATAAATATCTGAAATTAAAAGTCTAATGATGACTGTGAATCCACTGTCAACTGTCGGGGAATACCCATCTGGCTCATTAATGTCCTTTAGGGAAGGAAACTGCCGTCCTTCTCTGGTCTGGCCTACATGTGACTCCAGACCCACAGCAATGTGGTTGACCATCAGGGCAATTAAGGATGGGCAATAAATGCTGCCTAGCCAGCGACACCCTCATCCCGTGAATGAATGAAAAAAGAAGTCTCTTTATGTTTCTAAGATGCCAGTGAGTTTGTCTGTCGTTCCTATTTTGTTGCAATGCCTATGAAATAGCCTTATGATCTTTCTGTTGCTTCGCATCTCTGGATTAAATAAAATCTGCAATGAGTCAGAGGAATAGGCCAAATTATTGGATGAAGGTTTCTATCACCACAAAATGGTTTTGGTATTTGCCAATGTTAAGTGGCTGTAAATTCTTATAGCAAATTTACCAATAGTGACTCTCATTCCTTTCTCTTGGTTTGCTCTTTAAATCAACCACTTTACACATAGATTTTCATATGTGGTGAGATATTGGCTGTGATGACAAGGTGGCTGACTCCAAAGCACATACACGCTTCTTATTTAGCTGTCCCAATCAATAAAAGGTCATTTTTTCACTCCTGCAATTTCCAAAGCCTTCTCTATAAAGTGGGTCTTTCTACACCTTCTTGCTCATTCAATTCATAATTAGTCACTCTAAATACACACTGAAATGAGCTTTAATGTCTCGCCTAGACAGAAGACAACATTCAGCAGTGTCACTGTTTCTCTTTGTTGACAGTTCCGTTGACTGTCAGTTGCGTTTTTACTGCAATACGTTAAAATGATATGATGAACAAATCTGACAATTCTATGTTTTTAAAGGCATGGAAAAACACTCCTAAAACCAAACTCAGAGGAGTCTGGCAGACGTGACACATAGTAAACTTGGTTAACATGATTATAGTCCATGGAATTACAGGGGCATTGAATATTCTGGATTATAACTTTTGGAAAAATAGTACAATTGAAGCAGGAGCCCAGAACAAAACAAAAAAATCACTGTGCTCTTTGATGTCATTGGTGTAACTCTTGTCCTGAAATGGGCAGAAGAAAATAATGGGATAAATATACTTGGTTTTTCTAAAAAGCAAAAACAAAGCCGCCTTGTTAAAGGTCAGGGTAACAGGGTTACCAATTAGAACACTCTGGATCACTATCTGTCAGAATACCAGACACAGGAGTGTCTAGGCCACTGCCAAAGAGCTTTACAATCCTGGTAAAACATATCACTTGCTGAATCCACCTACAATTAATCTGAACCTTACCATGTGCAGATTGACAGTTCTAAATGGTACAACACAGCACAGAGCCACATTTCGCTTCAGGACATACCCCAGAAGAACATCTTTCCGACTGGTTTGATCATTTGTTGAATGATGCAGTGAAAATTTCCAATTACAATCTTATTCTTCTGTTACCTAACCTGACTTCAATCATGTACAAAACTGAAGCAGGCATTGGAGGTAAAGAATGGACGAATACACTACAATCAAAAGAAATCAATCCCTTATGCTGATTGGAACATTTTTCTGCAGGGCATTTTGCAGATATTGTGGACGTCAGGTCCAGCAAACTGCTACCATGTTTCAATTGTTGCTCAATTAATGATCAGGGTTTGAATAAAGATTGAACATACCAAATTCCAATCTAGTCAAAGATGTTTTCTTGTTATTCAAATGTAAAAGTATCATGCATGTTTGAATTCACATATCCATTTGATTCTTCACATTTTTCCTGATTATATTCCACAATTAACCACAAATACGAGGTGGTCATGGATTCTTTAAGCTTAAATAACTTCCAGTAATGAGGACTACAAAAGGAGAGGTTTCCTCATTAAATTTTCCTCACATCTTGATAATTATATTTACTTTTCTTTTAAGCAGGTAAACCAAAAGTCCCAAAACATTTATGCAAATTATGCAACATTTGGCTATTTGAGGATATATTATAAACTGTCCTGTTTAGAGAGGGAATTGACTTCATAAATTGCCTACACTCTGTCTAGCCACACTCACCTGGAAGGAGGGTGTCATTGTAAAGGGAAAAGTTTAGTAGGAAGCATCCACCATAATGGTGAACGAGGGGTTTATGGCAAAAATAAGGATAGAAAATATGATTTTAAAATGGGACTGAACTAGGTCTATACATAAAAGCCCACCACACTCTCATTCCCACCACTGAGTCCCATTCCACGGCATGACCACAAAATCTAGGTGATCTTTTACCTCAGTCCTGAGGGAGTGCTGCAATGTCATAGGTGTCAGCTTTTGAATTAGACATTATAAGACAGGAGTGTTGTTGTGGTAATGTCACTGAACAAATATTCCAGCGGGCCAGGCTAATACCTAATAATGTTAGGACACTGGTTCAAACCCCGCCATGGCAGCTGGTAGAATTCAAATTTCATAGAATCTCTACAGTGAAGATCAAGGCCATTCAGCTCGAGTCTGCACTGACCCACCAAAGAATATCAGACCCAGACCCAACCCCCATAATTGCACATTTCCCATGGCTAATCCAATTAAGAAGGCTAAGGAAATTCAGCACATCTACAATGACTCCCGCAGTTTTTATTGATGCACTATAGAACACATCCTATCCGGATGCATCACAGCTAGGTATGGCAACTGTTTTGCCCACGGCTGCAAGAAATTACAAACAGTTGTGAATGCAGCCCAGTCCATCACAAAAAGCAGCCTTCCTTCCACTGACTCCATTGACTGCCTTGTGAAAGTAGCCAACATCATCACAGACCCTTCCCACTCCAGTGATGCTCTCTTCCACCCTCTTCCATTGAGCAGAAGATACAAGTTTGAAAACACGTACCTACAGATTCAAGAACTGCTTCTTCCCCACCGTTATCAGACTTATGAAAGGACCTCTCATATTGATCTTTCTCTGCACCTTCTCTATAGCTGTAACATTATATTTTACATTCTGTTCTGTTACCCTGAGATACTTATGGAAGGTATGATTTGTCTGGGTAGCATGCAAAACAATACTTTTCACTAGATCTCAGTATATACAACAACAACAAATCAAATTAACTACAAGACAATTTACCATGTCTCATCCACCTAACCTGTGGGAGAAAGCCAGAGCATCCAGTAGTTAATGGGGAGAACGTGCAAACCTCACACAGACAGTCGCACGAGGTTAGAATCGAACCTAAGTCCCTGATGCTGTCAGGCAACAGCGCCAACCACAGAACTACAATGCCATCCACTAAGTTTAAAAATAAATCTGGAATCAAAAGCTAGTTTTAGTGACCATTACAATCAGTGTTCCCTCTAATTTTCTTTCTGCTTGGATAGACACGAGGTCTGTACGTGACAGCAACTTCTGGAAGCGGAAGTTAATACCACAATCAGCACACCGACGTGGTACCTGTGAGGGGTTGTATGTACGGCTGCGGTGGGATGCTCTTTGGAAGATCGGCATGGACTTGACTGGCCAAATGGCCTGCTTCCACACTGTAGGGGTTCCATGAATTTGACTCCTGCTAAAGTAAATGTATTTACCATGAGTTAAAATGGGGTTCACATCTCTCTGAAATGCCTTGCCCATTTTTTATATGTTTTCGGTTTTAAAACAAGATTTTACTCATGGGATATGAGCGTGGCTGGTGAGGCCAGCATTTAGTGCCCATGTCTGGTTGCCCTCAAGAAGCTAATACAGAGCTGCTTTTGAATGGCTGCTGTCCAAATGGTGTACATACACCCACTGTGCTGTTAGGAAGGGGCATTCAGGACTGTGACCCTCGCTGATACTGAAGGAACAGTGTTAAAGTTCCAAATCAGGATGAATTGTGGTTCTTGGGGGTGACTTGCAGGAGGTGGTGGTCTCATGCATCTGCTGCCCTTGTCCTTGAGGTGGGGTAGGGAATGACAGGCTAGTTGCTTAAGTACAAATTGTGCTGACAGTCATTTGGAATGTGCTAACAGAGGTGCATTTCTGCAGTGCATCTTGGAGATACTGTTAATGTATGTCTGTGGGGAAGGGAGTGACCATTGAAAGTGGTGGATGGAGAACCAATCATACAGACTGCTTTGGCCCAGATGATATTGAACCTCTGGTCCTGCACCAGGTAATAGACATCACCATTGACTTGTGGTGACAATGGAGTCAGGAGGTGAGGTATTCACCATGGAATTTGTACCCTCTGACCTGCTCATGTAGCCAAAATATGAATATATATATATATGGCTAGACATATTCAGTTCTAGTCAATGGTAACACACAAAATGGTGATGTGAGGCTTTCAGCAAAGGCATTGCCTTTCTTTTCATTTCAAAAACATGCCTCATTCATAAAAATATGTTTATATACATACACAGTCACTGAAGCAGTTCAGTTCCGTACAGTAACATATGAAGAAACAAAGAACACTGGAGTTTGACTCTATTCAACAAACAAACCAAAGGCATCTCTTATTTATACAAGACGATACTTACATGAATTTGGACACCAGGAGGGTCCAATAACTGAATGGACCCCCATTTAACTTTGGCAGAAAAACACCCAGAACTTCCCCATACCTTAGCCCTGCATTTTCCCATGGTTAGTCCACCTATTCTGCATATCCCTGGACTCTATGGTTAACTTAGCAGGGCCAACCCACCTAACCTGCACATCTTTGGACTATGGGAGAAAATCGGAGCACCCCAAGGAAACCCAAACAGACATGTGGGGAATATGCAAACTCCACACAGACAGTCGTCCAAGGCCAGAATCAAACCCGCTTCCCTGGCACTGTGAGGCAGCAGTGCTAACCACTGAGCCACAATGCTGCTCAGTGGGATCAATGATCCCCTGCATCCCTAATTTTCAGACCCGAACTCGCTCATTGTATGGTGAAACCATTGACCGTAGCAAATGAGTAATCATTATCAAACAGATTATTGGTTCAAATTGTCCTTAAGTAACTCAGCCTATCATATCCATTGCTCATTGACTGAATGGGAAATGGCAAGCAAACCCAGAATACATCAGATGGGAATAGGGATCACTGTGAAAAGTTGGAAGGCTATCTAACTTGCATTTTAAACATTGGAAGAAGCTTTAGCTTTCTTTGTAACTCTGATGCACCTTTATCCAAATTATACCCCCTTCCCTCACCACCTAACAAACAGTGTAAGAAAAGGGTTCCACCTTTAAAGAAACAGGATGTGTAACCGTGGTTTCAGTCAATACAGCCCTCCAGATACAACATGAAAGAACCTCTCCTTCCCATCAGAGGAATAGCAGCTCAGGAATGAATTTATAAGGATCCCATTCTTGTGCCCTTCAGCACTTAAATTCCCATTTTCCCATAATTAATGCAGTCAGTAATTATTCTTCTCGTTCTCAACGATGTAAAGCTCTGGAGTCCTTTTTGATCTAACACTTAACACCTTTGAACTTAAACAATTACTTATAGTTCAATCTAGCAATAAGATAACTTTGGAAGCAAAGTAACAGAGTTGATTAGAAGAAAGGTATTTCCCGACATGTGATTTTGAGGAGACAGCAGGAGCAAATCTGAGATGCTACTGCACCATCACTGGTGAGAAGGTATAAACACAGGAGGCAAAGTTTACCAAGGTACAGGAGGTCCCCAATTTATGAATATCTGATTCACAAACGCACTTACTTATGAACATAATCCCAGACAGGGGTGTAATTTTAAACATATGATGTATGAACATTTCCTGTACTTATGAACAGTAGCATTACATTGTCATGCATTGTATTTTGACTTGGGTACAAATCAACTTACAAACAGATTCCAGAATGGAACCTGTTCCCAACCAGGGGACTGCCTGTAGTTCCATTATAAAAAGTGCATGCAAGGAATTTATAGAAATTGACAGCTGACAGAAGAAAATACAGTTTTGTGAATGGGAGTGTGAATATGAATGACATTTCTTAATTTGTCACTCATCATTAATAACTACAACAAAAAACCTTTGATCAGTGAATTTCACATACAGAAGCCCATTGTACGAAATATCTAAATCTCACCTATTTTACAGATAAATCCCTCAAAAAGTCACTCTGATTTGAATTAAAATACCTACTTCATCATTTTAATTAGCATTAATCATTTATTTTGTAACTCACTTGCTTATGTAACTACCAGAATCAATCTTGTTCGGGTTGAATGGTTCTGACTGACTCTTTGAGTCATCTAGACTCGAAACGTTAACTTGCTCTCTCTCCATGGATGCTGCCTGGCCCACTGTGACCTCCAACACTTTACTGTTTTCGGAATTAATCTTTCCATAGTTTCATTCACAAAAATAACAGAATTGCTCACTGATTAAAGGATATGCTGCTCTTGAGAGGAAGTAGGGGAGGGAAGAGGTTGTGTAGAACATGAAGACCCACGGAATAAAAATGACCTACTCTCATACTGTAAATTGCGTGCCGTTCTACACAAAAACAACTTGCAAACTGGCTGTTTGGAAACGCTGAGTTTGCAATAGGAGTCCTGAATCAAGGCTCACTTGGATTTACATCTTCATCCTTTCTCACTTGTGCTAATCAGCTTTTCCAGTTCAGATTTCACAGTCAACAAAGCTCCATTACTGGGATTAATTTGATGTGGCAAAGGCCTAATCTTTTGCTGTCTGTATGAGATAATGATTACAGTCAATGAACATTGTAACATATAGTGGAAGCTCTATGACTCTGCCATTCTCTGTCAACACAGTATCAATGCTGTCTGCCCTTCATCAAAGGAACATCCTATAGACTTCTTGTAGGGGGTGCTCCTGAACCCTGTCAGATGATCTCAGTAGAAAGATAATGAAATTGCAGTTAATGACTGCCCAAATTAGTATCTGCACTTTGAGGTTACAAGGTCAACGCAACACATTGAAGTGCACAACAGTACCGCCATTCATCATACAACATTTCATTATATGTGCCTTATTCAATTATGTCATTGGTATTTGTCTGCAGGACGCTGCAGATATTTTAATCCCTTCACCATTTTACTTCAAAACCCTTCCCAGATTGTTAAATGCTTCTGTTAGTGAGATATATGTCCCTTTTTTATGGTGAATTAAATACAGATCACCCGAAGCTGAACTGAATTTGATATCTCTGCGGAGTACAGTGTACTGACCCTCCAGCTGGTCTGGACGTTAGACAATATTGTCTATAACTCAAGGCATGCACTATTTTGGATACTGCCAACACATGCATTAGTCGGGAGAGCTTGGTTTGAATAAATGGACATACTTAGCACTGAACTCAACAAAGACTTTTGTCCATTATGTTTCAGAAATGTTAATGTCCTCAAGTAGAATCAGACCTATTCCCTCAATGCTGACTATCTGTATAGCAATCGAATGAGTCACAATGCCTACTCTCCTCTCCCCGGACATGTGTGTCTATTTCATCCAAGTGCTTATCCAATTTCCCTTCAAAATCATTCCTCAGTTCCGCTTGTAACACGTTCATGGCAACAAGTTTATTATCACCCACTGTGTAAAACAAGTATTCTTAATATCCGAGATAAAAGGTACTGCAGATGCTGGAGAATCCAAGATAACAAGCATGGGGCTGGATGAACACAGCAGGTCAAGCAGCATCATAGAAGCAGGAAAACTTGACATTTCGGGC
>JAHRHZ010000048.1:8001420-8014317 GCA_024137785.1 Ginglymostoma cirratum | reverse complement strand
GCTTGTATTCTTAATATCCCCCTGCTTAGAAGCCTAAATATCTGAACCATTCCCAGTCCTTACACCATTAGCTAATGCTTTTATTGTCCACCTTTTCTAGGACAGTCATAATCTTATATTTCACTTTCAAATTCTCTCTCAACCTTTTTAGCTCCAAGGAGAACAATCCCAGCTTCTCCAACCTGACCTTGCAGCTAAAAATCCCTCATCTCTGTAACCATTCTGATCCTGCCAAGGATCTTCACATACTTCTTAAGTGTGGTGACCAGAACTGGGCACAGTATTGGACTGACCAGAGCATTATCCAGGTCTGACTCATTAGCATCCACTGCACTACTGTGCACAATCACAAATGGAGTAAGTTAAACAGGCATCGACAAAGATACTGAACTCCTGTACTGCTATAACTTGGCAAATCATCAACACGTGGATTTCCACTGAGAATAGAACTGGTTAACTAGGGATTGGTTAGTTCAGTTGGCTTGCAAAGCAGTGTGACACTAACAGTTTGGGTTCAATTCCTGCTCTGGCAGAGGTCACAATGAAGGACTCTCCTTCTCAACCTCTCCCCTCACTTGAGGCGTGGTGGCCCATAGCAACCCTATGGTCTACTAAGACTACAGCAACTTGAGTTAGGGATCTACACGAGAGGTTTAAAACAGCCTGGTTTTGATCGGAATTACAATGGGGTGAAGCTTTTCCCTTTCTCAAAAGGATCAAGAGCCAGGGGGTGTGAATTTAAAGTAATTTGCAAAAGGAGCAAATTCACTTCTTAACACAACAAGTAGTTCGGATATGGAATGCAATCCCTGAAGTATAGTGGAGGCAGGTTCAAATGAGGCATTCACCTGAGGTCTATATCTCGAGGTTTCAGCTGTGGCCAGCTGCTAAGTGTCTGGCCCAGGTCAATAGGTCATGGGTTCAAGCCCCAGTCCGCGATTGATTTTTCTTCAGGCTTCTCTTCTTCAAGGAATCAAATCTGCAGGTGGTCCCAGGTGAAAGGCTTGGAAAACATTCCTTCCGTCCAGGAAACAGTTTCTGCTGGCATATCCTCCACACTCCTTGACAATGCGACAGCCTTTTCCTATCAACACACTCAACAGCTCTCTATATCCATATCCACGGATATTGTTCACCAATCCTGATCGCCTTACTCCTCGCTTGAAGCAATTTCTAACCTTGTTCTTCCTCTCCCATTGATAATATTTGTTACATAGCTCCAATCCTATCCTAAATTCTCTCCCCATTGTCTTCATCTCCCTCCTACTGCTTCCCATTCCACATCCTGTGCCCCATGCCCCCCCATCCTCAGACAACAGTCAACTCTGAATGTGCCTCAAAAGCCAAATTTCTTTTGATACCAACTTTTGACTTGCTATACCATCCTCCCCACACCTAGAAGTTCACTGAAGATAGAGGTGTCACAGTCCCTACACGTACCAAAACCACCCCACTGAACAATCCAAATCCAACAAGTTCTGTGTGAATGAAAGCAGCATTTTAATACTTGGAATAGCTTGGCTCACTCCAAGGGCCCAGCTCAGTTTGACTAGGCTCAGATTATTCAGGAACGATAGCCTCTGGGCTGCTTGATCAGGGCCACATGTTAAATCCCTTCAAGCACTGGCAGACTGGCTACAGGAGAAGCATTTTACTGCATGCACTCTTGAAAGCCAAGATCCATAATTAGCTTCTTATCAAGAAAGGAAACTCCATAAATGTGCCTGTAACTCCAGTTCACAAACAGTCCGAGAACTGCCGAAGTCTACCAGCTGAAAAGTACATTGAATGAAGATAGAAAACCTTAGTTTACAATGCACAGCATGTACATACAAGATCATAAAGCTGTCAACAACTAGGCCTGAAGTCTCTCAATATTTTCCGATAGGGACTGTTTAAAACATCATCAAATCATCTCCATATTTCTTACACTATCAGAGAGAGTAAAGAAGACTTGAATTTTTATCACCCATTAGCTATCCCAAAGCGCTCTTCTGCCAATGAAGGCTTTTCAGAAGTGTAGCTATGTAGGAAATTTGGCTGCTAACTTGCATGAAGCAAATTCCCACGAACAGTAATGTTGACCAAATAATTTCTTATTGTGCTCAGTAGGGCATATTGGGCAGAACACCGAAGCTGACACTACCGTTACTCCTCAGAATTTTCTTCTTAGGCGGTCACTTGAGAACAAGGATGAACCTTTCAGTCGGGTTTACTGGGTTCTGAGATGGTTGATGGAAGATGGCCAACTGGCCATCTAGAGACTGTGCCATGTCTGGGACAGTTAGTGCTTGGGAAGTGAATGAGATGTTTGGGAGTTCGAGTGCTCCCTTTGACACCTCAACTTCACCTCTGCATTTTCCCAAAGAAGACTCTTGGCATGTTCCCCATGCCTTCCTCAATGAATCGCAGAATCACAAAGCTTTATTCCACAGAAGACCTCTTGGCCCACTGTATGTGCACCAGGTCTCCAAACGGGCATCACTATTTAGTGCCAGTTTCATGGTTTCTCCCCACACCCTTATTAATATCCAAATTAATTAATATCCAAATGGTCATCCAGTGTCCTCTTAAATGTCTCAATTCAACCTGCCTCCACCACATTTCAAGGAAGTGCATTCCATACCCTAACATTGAGTGAAAAAGTTTACTTTGTGCAACACATTTGATCCTTTTGCAAATGACTTTAGATCTGCACTTTCAGTTCTTGATTCTTTTATGAAGGGGAACAATTTCATCCTCTCCAAGCCCACTCGTGATTTTAAAAATGTTTTATTATATCTCCTCTTAGCTTTCTTCTCCCTAACAAACCTGAGACTCCAACTAGTCAACGGATCGTGTAACAGGAGGTTCCACCTCAAAGACTTGCTGACCAAAGGCCGCAGCTCTCCAGCACCAGCAGTTCTTCTGGGAACGGTGGCCACTGTTGGTACTGCAGCTGCGCTAGACCCAGGGCCAGAGTTAAGTCAAAAAGCTAGCAGAGTTGGTGAACTGGGAAAGTGGTTTGAGTGACAGGGACTGAGAGATGGTGAGGAAGGAGATAGTATATGGAGGGGAGTTTCCGGGATTGCCCTCTGATGGGCTGAGGGGTCCTGTTAAGGGGGTGCTCACATACCTCTGCCCATTGGTGAACCATGCAACGAAAGATGCCAGACTGAAGATTTGGATAGGCCTCGCCCATAGCTGGTAAAAGTGCAGCCAGGGTAGGGTTTGAAACATAGGGAACAGGCACAGCACTCTATCCCATCAACATACTATCAAGAGCGGTGGTGGAGTGAAATTAAGGCTATTGCAATTAAATCATGAAAAACTCATGAATGTGATCTGAAAACTCCATCCTGAATCGATCAACATGTAATTTGGCACACTATGCTAATGGTGGCTCACCTGGGTCAGGATTTGAGCAGTACAAAGGGGACTGACATTCCAGTCAGTACTGAGGGAGTGCTGCACTATTGGAAGTGCCATTAAATTATTTGCCCTCTCAGGTGGATATAAAAGCACATTCTGAAGAGGAGCAGGGGCATTCCCTGTCTCCAGGCCAACTGGTATCAACCAAACACCCTCACTTTTCATGGAATCATACCGGGTGGAAGCAGGCCATTGGGTCCATCATGCCACACCAACCCTCTGAAGAGTATCAACCCCAGACCCACCCCATCCTTGCATTTCCCATGGCTCATCCAGTCAGCCTGCACACTATCAGCAATTTCCCATGGTCAATCCACCCTAACCTGCACATCTTTGGACTATGGGAGGAAACCAGAGCACCTGGAGAAACCCCACGCAGACACAGGGTGAATGTACAGACCTGGGTTCCTGGTCTAGTAAGGCAGTAGTGCTAACCACTGAGCCACTGGGCTGCCTCAGACTTTTATCTGGACATTACCACATTGTGGCTCACAGAACCTCCCAGTCTGCAATTGGTTGCTGCATTTCAACATTAACTGCGCTCTCAAAATACACCATTGTCTGTAAAGTGATATAGAAATGTGATTTATTTTTATTACCAAGTGGCCAGTATGTCTCATGCAACTATTGCCCTTGCTACTACATGTGTCAATCAAAGCTGCAGGAAACAAGACGGCAGTAATAATGATGTGTGATTCTGTGAAGTTAGACTACCAAAGAAGCTTATGGCACATATACTGTGCAAAATGTCAAATAAAACAAAAAAATCACACTGAACTGTAATGACAAGAGAAGAATATTTGGCCAAGATGTTTACCCACCAGCCCTCCACTTCAGGAATCTGAGCTCTTATAGTTGACACTGCAGTGGAGTATTGAGGGAGTACAGCACGGTTAGAGGTGCCAACTTTCTGACAGAACGTTAGACCAAGCCTTTGCCTGTTTTTCTCAAGTGGCCAAAAAAGACCTCATTGCACTATGTCAAAGCAAAGCTATGGTGCTCTCCCAGGGATCTGACCAATACTGATGCCCTTACTAACAGGTTAAAAACTGCTTATCTGGACATTAGCACCTTGCTGTTTATGGGATCTTGCTGTGCTCACATTAGCTGCTGCATTTCTGACATGGTCAAGTGACTAGACTTCAAGACACAATGATTAATTGGCTGCAAAGTTGAGGTTGTGGAAGTTGCCAAATGTATGCAAAGCTTTCTAAAATTTTTGTGCAGCTAGGCTAATATCAACTCATTGTAATTAAGCTCAGATTGATTCTTAACAATGTTACTTTGAATCTTTTTGAATCACATTTGCTTGAGCCTTATTCTCTGCACAGATGGGAATATTATCCCAAGACACAGTTGACTGGTACCAAGCTTCCATCAATGAGGCTTGTCTTTCCCTCTGCCTTATTTATGAAATGTGAAAATAACACTAAATCATATAACCTCTCCATGACAGAGGGAGTAAAATAGCTCAGCAACCATAAGTATCTGATAGGAATATTAAGAAGGGCTGTACACACGTATGTTTAAGCTAGCTTGCCTGATTGCTGTGTTAATTTATTCCTAATCACTTTACATCCATCCTCCAGAGCTTTACAAGCAGTCCAACATGAAAGACAAATGCATTGCTCTGTTACTACATCATCATCTGAATTAAAATAGAAAAAAGATGTTTGCACTGTGCCTTTCACAACCTCAGAATATCCCAAAGTGCTTCACAGTCAATGCAGTGCTTTCAAATTGCAGTGACTGATGCACCAGAGGAAACACAACAGCGAATTTGCATGCATCAAGATCCCATAAGCAGCAAAGCTACTTTTAAATAAAAATCCGTTTTAATGAAATAAAATATAGAAAGTGTTGGAGGAACTCAGCATGTCTGGCAGCCGTTACGAATAGGGAAACTGTGTTAACATTTTGAATCAAATATGATTCTTCCCTGGAATTGGCTTCATTTTAGACTTGAACTGTTTCCCTCTCCAAAGATGCTGATAGATGTTGAGTTTCTCCAACACTTTCTCCGTATTTCAGAATTTCAGCACAGCAATATTTTGCTTGTATCTGTTTATTTGCTCCGATGTAGGATAAGGGAACAAACACCAGCCAGAACGTCCCTTCTCTCCTTTGAAATGGGATCATTTACCCCACAAAACAAGACACAGTGCCGCAGTGTAACAGTTCATCAAACAAACATCTCTGGTTGTGTGGCACTCCCTCAGCACCACACTGCAGTGTTGGACTGGATAAGGCGTTAGAGCTGATTTGACCTACCAACTTCAGAAGCAAGAATGAAACCACTGAGCTAATAACAGACTACGTCATCTATGGAAGCAATAGAAGGGTCTTAAAATTCATTTTGTGACACTACTTCAACTTGCACAGGAGGAAATGAATGGCAGGATTGAAAATGAAATTCGATTCTGTGAGACACTTTGCCAAGCCATTACAAATTGATTGTGCAGTAGGAGTATAAGCAAATCTAACAGCTGACCTCTCTCAGCAAGCTGCATACATTCTTTGTTTAATCCAGTTCATGGGATGGAGTTCCCACTGCATGGTATCATATGATATTATTAAATTGGGCTTGCCTGTTCTAACAATGGGGTAAACCTTTGGTTGAATTACATCTTTAGAATATCAGATCGAGAGATTGTTCATCTCGTGTATAACACAGTTAATATTCCTCTTTATTCTTTCATGGGGCGTGGATGTCACTGGCAAGCCCTATTTGCCCTTGAGCTAAGTGATATTTTCAGGCTATTTCAAAGGGCAGGTAACAGTCAACCACGTTGCCATGGATCTGCAGTTTATATGTAGCCCAGGCCGGCTAACGAGAGGGGCATTAGTGAACCATTTTATGATAATTGATGATGGTTACAGGTCACCATGACTGAGATTAGCTCGTTAGTTTTTAAGTTTCTCATGCTGGCATGGTGTGGATTTGAACTCAAATTCCCACAGCCACAGCCTGAACTTCTGGATTACCACAATGCCACTATCTAAAAAGTTCATCACATGTCTACGATTCTTCTCTTTCTTTAACAAAATGATGGCCAAAGGCATTTTGTTTCAACTTTATTTTAACTCAACATTGCAGCCACTGGCGACAAAAGAAAATTGGAACTCTATCTCAGGCAGGTAAATTATTTCCAATGGGCACCCCGCAACCCCCCATACTGCTGAGTCAGCAACAACTGGAAAGGAGAAATTGAGCAGTTTAGGCTGATACTGCCTAGAGTTTAGAAGAATGAGAGGAGATCTAATCGAGTATATAAGATGCTATAGGGAAGTGACAAAGTTGAACGAGAGGTCATAGCTTTAGAATAAGGGGTAGCAGATTGAAAACACAGATGAGGAGAAATGATTTCTCTCAAAGGGTCATCAATCTATGGAATTTCCTACCCGAGAGCGTGGTGGATGCTGAGACACTGAATAAATTTGAGGAGGAGGCAGACAGATTTTTAATTAGTGACAGGTTGAAGGGTTATGGGGAACGGGTGGGAAAGTGGAGTGGAACAGGCTCAAGGGGCTGAATTGCTTACTCCTGGCCGTAGCTCTCATGTTCTTGTTGGGCATGTACATATTAACATTACATTGCACGGTGCTAAACTGCAAACAGGTTTCATCTGGCAGGGAGTACATAATGATTCCCAGATCCTGGTTCACATGGAGGTGGGTGAAGGGGGAAGGTCAGTGGAAGACAGCAGCACAGTGAGTAAGTGAAATTTAAAGGGACAAAAGCACTATTATTAAAATAGGACGACTGAGTTAGTCTTCAGAATGACACAATAGCCTTTAAAAGTCTTTGAGTCATAGAGATGTATAGCATGGAAACAGACCCCTCGGTCCAACTCGTCCATGTGCCTCCAAACCCTTCCTATTCATTTGCCCATCCAGATGCCTTTTAAATGTTGTAATTGTACCAGCCTCCACCACTTCCTCTGGCAGCTGATTCCATACACGCACCACACTCTGCCTGAAAATGTTGCCCCTAAGGTCCCTTTTATATGTTTCCTTTCTCACCTTAGACCTGTTCCTTGAATGATCACGGCCTCTATAAATTGGAGATTAGTCTCCAGCTGTATGCAGGTCTTGTGGTGGTGAAGATCACAATCGGCCCTTGCTGCCGACTGGGCTCAAACCAGGAAGCCCCTCACTTCGAACCAACAGTACTTTAAAGATTGCTTGAAAAATCCTGAAGTCTGTTTTAGCGGACATTGCTATGAAGTTGTTGCTGCTTCTGTGGAGGAGAGATTCTGATCTTTATCAGGCTCTTGCCTTATAATGACTCTGCCGGATCTGTAGTTTCTTATCCCCATCACTCCCCCAGCATTGGCAAGTCAAGAAGGGTCCTTTCCTGGTCTCGAACCTGCCCTGCGGCTAATGAAGGCTCACAAAGAAAACTAGCCATGTAGCAAAACAGCAGTGGCTTCACCTGATTGGATACTCGGGCCTCAATCAGACCCGCCAAGAGGAAGTTGAATCTAGTCAACGCACTAACACAGATTTTGTATACGGTTCAGTTCTGTTAACTGATTAGTTTGCTCTGTCTATAATGAAAAAGCTTATGTACGCTCAGAATTCTCTCAAATTCCACCCTGACACATCTCTTCTTAAGCTCCTTCGGCTTTCAATCCTCCAAGTTCTCTGGAATTTTCCTTTTCTGGCCTCTTGTGCAGGATCCATCAGCCAATCCTTGGCAGCTATGCTCGCCACCATCTGGGTCCTAGGCTCCCTGGTCCCTTTTACTCCTTTCTCCCGCTTTAAGATGCTCCTTAAAACCCACCTCCTCACCAAGGGTTGCTTGCTGCCCTTGAAACATCGCCACTCTTACATCAGCAGTCACATCATAGGGCAATAGCATTTGAAACGGTATCTGGTTTACCAATGGAACCATAAGACATAGGAGCAGAAACACTCCATTCAGTCCATCGAGTCTCCTCCACCATTCAATAAGATTATGGCTGATCTGATAATCCACAACACCACTTTCCTGCTTTTCCCCATAACCTTTGACTCCCTAACTTATTAAAAATCTACTTCAGCCTTGAATATACCAGTCCACACCAACCCTCCAAACAGCATCCCACCCAGACCCACTGCCCTCGCACCCCCCCACCCTGCAATCCCTGTAACCCTGCATTTCCCATGGCCAATCCACCTAACCTGCATATCTTTGGACTGTGGGAGGAAACCGGAGCACCCGGAGGAAACCCACGCAGACACAGGGAGAATGTGCAAACTCCACGTGGAGAGCTGGGCGAGGCTGTGATCAAATCTGGGTCCTTGGTACTGTGAGGCAGCAGTACCAACCACTGAGCCACTGTGCCGCCCAACTGCCTATTCAGAGGTGTCATTACACACCTCTGGAGCCGGTGGGATTTGAACCCGGGTCCGTCTCTCCAGGGATCAGTCCAAAGACAGTATTTCAACTAATAAAATGAAGAGTAATTCACAAAATAGTTTAGGCTGTGAAGATCAGAAGACCACACAGTTCAGACAGACCCAAGCTATCACAGCTAACAAGTATCCATGCTTTATTTTGACCTCTATCCAGCATCGTTTAACATTCAGGGTGTGGCTGCGTTGCGTCTGTAAGTATCATTGTTCCTCATCAAATAATTCAGGGTCCAAGCTAGCATTCTCAGATTCTGGTTCTTCAACCATTCCCAACTACCTGCCTGCCTCCATAGAGGTCAGTCAATGGTGCTGCTGCTGCACAGGAACTGTAAGAAAGACAAGAAATCTCTAAATTTGGGCTTAGCTCTCAGACTAAAACCATGTGCAGCTTCAGAGAGCTGAACAACCTGCTTTTGATGTTGCATCAGTCTCATGGCAGCAGGCATGCAGGAACAGTTAGTCTTGAAAATTAGATTCAGCATCTAGGCAATAAATAAATGAACAGCTACAGCCAGAAAGACAGGCAGATTACATTTAGATTTTAGATTCTATTGTCACATGTACTCGAGTACGGAAGTACAGGAGTATAGTGAAAAGTGTATAATGTCGCCACACAAGGCACCATCTTAGGTACCAAGGTACCTAGGCACGAAAAACTTAGGCACAAAGTAGTAAGAGAAACACAGCTAAAAAGTTAAACATTACTTCATAGGATAAGTAGAAAATAAAGCAATAAGGCAATAGTTAACGTTAAAGTCTTTCTTAATTTAAACATGGAAAATAAAGGAATAAGTTAGAAGTCCAACAGTCTTTGATAAATCTCCTACTTATCAGGCTCTCCGGGAGACCTCAGCTGCCTGTTCTCAACGCCACCACCACAGAAAAGCATTGCCGACAGTGTCCTCCAGTGACTGGAAACCATTTTGTCGCTGACATAGTTTGGATCCCAGTACAGCAACTAAAAATTCTCACCCGTATTTGCATGGCTTCATCCCTTCCTATTTCCATAAACCTGCCCAGCCCATAGTCCTCTGTGTCTCTGTTTTTGTCCAATTGTGGCCCCTTGCACATCCACTTGTTTCACTGCCTGAATTCACTGCATTCACTGAATCCACTGCAGCTGGAATTCCACCAGGCTGGGTCCTACCCTCTGGAATTAATTCCCTCCCTATCTCTGTGCCTCTCTAAATTCCTCCTTTTATAAGTTTCCTTGCTCCATTGACCAAGCATCTACTCACCTCTCCCCATATCATTTTTTATGGGCTTATTATCAAATCTTGTTCCATCTCACTCCTGTGAATCCCATTGGGAGACTCGACTATATTCACGGCTACATAAACGCAGCTTGTTGTTGCAGTCACTACCCAGGAAACAAATCCAGTCTGTCATTTGAAATTCCCCCTTTGGACTTCTCCAATGCAAGATCGTTGGAACCACTTCATTAAAAAAAGACATAACCGGCTAAGTCGCCATTTCTCCAGCATTTCCACCGAAGATACAACGGAGGATTGGAGGAAGAAACACAGAAATTCTCCTCTTCAGTTGTAGTTATTACACCAAATGTCAATCAATCAATCATCTACTGTGGTAGACACAGTAAGAAAAAGAAAACGTTTCACTGTGCAACCTCTTTTAAGATCTCAAAACGACCCAAAGCACTTCACAGTCAATTAAATGTCTTTGAAGGTCACTTGTAATGCAAGAAATATTGCAACCAAAGTGTAGCAACATCCCCTCCCCTAAATCAGCCATGAGATGAATGAACAGATCCTCTCTTCAGTGATGACCAAGGAAACTTCTATTCACTCTTCCTAGAAACAGTGGCATGGATTTTACAACAATCAAAGGTAGTTTGTCATTCGATATTACAGAGATAGAGAAGAAGCAATGCTATGAAGGGAGATGAACAAAAAGGATGAACATTTTAGAAGCAGTACAAGGCAATATGTGGTGAAATGCCTTGAGGTGTATGTAATTTATAATTACGGAAAATGATTTGCTGCAACAAAGGTGGTTGTACATTGTAGGACCATAGCGTGAAATTTAACTTGCAAGCCAGTGTGTGTTTCTCCATCAGTGAAACAATACTAATCTACAATCTGAGTTTAATTGACTGCATCTTAGTCTCCTCAGCCCATCTAACACTCCATTAGGCTTCCAGCCAGTCACTGTAGAACACGGGGCTGGACAGGCATGCTGAGGACACCAGGACTGTTTCAAATTAGCATTTGGATTAAACTGCCACTGAACTCAGCACGAACTCAGCAGCTAGTTCACAGAACAGGTCACACTTTTCTCTGATTGCATTGCTAAGAAGTGTCTTGGGGCGTTTTACTCAGCTAAAGGTGCAATATAAATGCAAATTGTTGTTGTTCTTCTGGTTCACCAAAAGGAAATAGTTTCTCTGCAACTACCTTATTGAATCTTATTAAATATATTGATCATATCACTTGTCAACCTTCTAAACAGGTTTGTACAACACATGAATCTACGCTGTCTCTCCCAAACCCTCACACCTCACAACTTCCTATGGGCTAGTATATTCTTCCAGAGTTCCAGTGGCCAGAACTGAACAGCGTAACTGAGGAGTAACGGGTTACGTGAACATTTATGTGTCGTAGTGATGTCATATGGCATGGACCTAGGACCTGAGTCCATAGGGTTCCAGAGATCTGTCATCGCTCATGATCTTTTGTCTATAATTATGGTCTTTAAAGCATGTTAATGTTTACTCTCTTGAGTGTAGGCCACATCTTCCTACATGCTAGTCAGGGTGACCAGCAACACAGAACAACAGGCAAGTCGAAAGGAGCCCGAAATGTCCAGCAACAATCCAATGCTGCAGGAGTAGGATAAGGCCAGCCTAGCTATTCAAACAAGGCCGTGGGATCAAGCCCGAACAGTGGCCCGATGGCAGTGTGGTACAAGTGAAGGAATTCAGGGCCCTACCTAGGACCAGACAGCAGAGAGGAAATTCCCACAAAGAACTGACAAAGCATGGGAAAAGCCACAGAAGGGAATGTGGAAAATGGCAAGAAAATCAGTTACCCGCAATAAGTAATAGATTTTTATCAGGGTTTGTAACATTAGTGGTAAAAGAAAGAGCACTCAGAAAGCCCAGCAGTGGGAACATAATGAGGAAACAGGGTACAACCAATATCTTGAGGGACTCATAGAGCTGGAGGTCTGGCCAATTATATTACAGAGAGTAAACAGCATGTTGGAGCCGGATTAGCAGAACAGAAACTTATAAACAGACAACAATAGTGGCTTGTAAGTGTTCAAACACTCCAGCAGGATGTAAGCTTCTTGGAAGATACAACAAGAGCACTGTAGGATTTTGGTTCCCCTGATTTTGCAGACCGACAAAAAGATGGCTATTGTAGGTAGCGTCACAGAGTCATACAGCATGGAAACAGACCCTTTGGTCCAACCAGTCCATGCCAACCATAATCCCAAACTAAACTAATCCCACCTCCTGTTCTTGGCCCATATCCCTCCAAATCTTTCTTATTCATGTACTTATCCAAATTCCTTTTCAACGTAACTGTACTTGCATCTGCCACTTCCTCTGGAAGTTCATTGCACACACGAATGACTGTGTGAAAAAAGAATGCTCCTCATTTCTTTTTTAAATCTTCCTCCTCTGACCTTAAAAATGTCCCCTGGTCTTGAAATCCCGCACCCCAGGGGAAAGACACCTACCATTCACCTTATCCACACCCCTCATGTTTATATATACCTCTATAAAGGTCACTCCTCAACGTCCTATGCTCCAGTGAAAGAAGTCCCAGCCCATCCAACCTCTCTCCATAATCCCCCATTTCCAGCAACATTTTGGTAAATCTCTTCTGAATAGTTTAACTGTGGAGTAAAGTAACAATGTCACAGTCAATAGCAAGAAAACTAAATCTGCAACTGAATATGGGAGAAGATGTTTCAGAGATAAAAGGTACTGCAGATGCTGGAGAATCCGAGATAACAAGCATGGGGCTGGATGAACACAGCAGGTCAAGCAGCATCATAGGAGCAGGAAAACTTGACGTTTCGGGCCTAAACCCTTCATCAGAAAAAGGGTTTAGGCCC
>JAHRHZ010000048.1:7982231-8001020 GCA_024137785.1 Ginglymostoma cirratum | reverse complement strand
AAGGGTTTAGGCCCGAAACGTCAAGTTTTCCTGCTCCTATGATGCTGCTTGACCTGCTGTGTTCATCCAGCCCCATGCTTGTGATGGGAGAAGATGTTGTTTATTTGGATTTTATAAAGCCTTTGAAAAGGTTCTGCATGGTAGACCAATTAGTAAAGTTAGGTCACATGGGATTCAGGGTGAGCTTGTCAATTGGATACATAATTGGCTTAACAGCAAGAGACAGAGAGCAATGGTGGAGGGTTAGCTTTGCAGACTGGAGGCCTGTGACCAGCGGCGTTCCACACGAATCAGTTCTGGGTCCTCGTTTGTTTGTCATTGATATAAATGATTTGGATGAAAATATAGAAGGCATAGTTAGTAAGTTTGCGGATGATACCAAAATTGGTGGCATTGTAGACAGTGTAGACAATTTTATAAGATTACAAAGGGATCTTGGTCAAATGGGTCAATGGGCTGAAAAATGGCAGATGCAGTTCAACGTGGATAAATGCAAGGTATTGCATTTTGATACAACAAACAAGGACAGGGCTTAATGATAGGACCTTGGGTAATGTTGTGGAACAGAGGGGCCTAGGGGTGCAGTTTGTGTCACATATAGACAGGCTAGATAAAAATGCGTTTAACACACTTCCCTTCCTTGCTCAGTCCTTTGAGTATAGGAGTTGGGATGTAATGCTGAGGTTGTACAGGATATTGGTGAGGCCTCTTCTGGAATACTGTGTGCAGTTCTGATCGCCCAGTTATAGGAAGGATCAAGCTGGAGAGAGCTCAGAAGAGACTTACCAGGACGTTGCTGGGTATGGAAGGTTTGAGTTATAAGGAAAGGCTGGATAAGCTGGGACTTCTTTCACAGGAGCATAGGAGGTGACCTGATAGAGGTTTATAAAATATGTATAGATGGAGTTGATGATAGTTGTTTTTTTCCCTAAGATGGGGAATTTCAAGACTAGAAGGCACATTTTTAAGGTGAGAAGGGAAAGAAATTTAAAAAAGACATAAAAGGTAAATTTTTTACAGAGAGTGGTTTGCGTGTGGAATGAACCTTCTGATGAAGTGGTGGATTTAAAAGACAATTGGATGGATATATGTATAGGAAAGGTTTGGAGGAATAGCGGTAGGACTAGTTTAGTTTGGGATTATGTTCGGCATGGACTGGTTGGACCGAAGGGCCTGTTTCTGTGCTGAAGGGCTCTATGGCTCTATAAAGCGTATCTAGTCTCTCTGATGCATCACCATGATGGAGGCCATAAATTTTCAAACTGTCTTCCATTGAAGATTGGGGCACAAGAGATATCAAAGGCAAAGTGAGAGGTGCAGTGTCACATGGATACAAGTGTGGAACAGATGCCACTAGCTACAGAAAACGAAATCCCTATCCTAGGAGCAATCAAGGAGCCCTCATTCTTTCATCTGTAATAACTGGCTTCAGATTGCTCTTTGTTCTTTTCAGGCACCATATATTTCGGTGGTTCAGAGGGCAGATGGGAAAAAGAGAATTTCAGTTCGTTGTCTTCCTCTTCAAGGGGCTATGATAGCTTGAGTAAAAGATTGTCTCTTCAGTCAGATTTTCCTCAACTGGTCTTCATTGCTGTACAGCCCAGGGATGAGCAGTCTTGAGAAGCTGCCAATCCAATACACAAATACAATTACCTTTAAGACAAGGATAAGTGCAGATGTCTTTTATGTCATCCAAAGGGACGAAGAGTACTGTTGGAGATTAATGTCTTGGGTGAGACTGACTTGAGAGAGGGATGTGGGAGTCAGAGTTAAATCCTCATTGCTAAATGTTAATGGTTAAAAGGAGTACTGTGCAAGAATCTGAGAAAGTATGGTATAAAGGGTAAATCATACCTTTACTCAAAAAATAGCTATTGAACACATGCATACACAGCTGTCATAGCTAAATCAGATCACATGGAATTGGAACTTGGGTTTGAAGAGTTCCAATGAGATGTCTTCTGTTACCATCAATTACACGTAGTTACCTTCAATAAAGCTAGTTCAAGTTGACTCTCATGATCTCTAGAACCAGAGCAACTCCAGCCGGGGTCTGAGTAAGACTTTGTCAAACTGCAATTCTGCTGAAGAATGACAATCACAGAATTTTTCACAAGATATTGTACTGCAGTGAATCACAACGTTTAACTGGAGAAATACTTCCCATATTTTATGGTGTATTTATCTTCAAACAGCATCCATTTTGCCTCGGGTAAATACCACATGATCTCTGTTCATAGGAACAATAAGTTCTTTATTTGCTGTGCTCTCTCACAGTTCTTCACGTGAAAGGATGTGGAGAGTAGTTGGTTTCAAGAGCATGTCTTCACTGTAATATGATAAACATCAGAAAAGGCAGCTATGCTGTATGAAGCATTATTCCATGATCTCATTTATCCTTCCCTGTTCTTTGTTCTTTCTAGATCACTTCTACTCCTCCTCTGTGTGGTAATTCATTTATTTTTTTTCCCACAAACGGTTTCAGTGTGGTTTCATTTCACTCTGGGACCTTGGTTTAAACCTACTTCAGACAAGAGGGAGGGCATACTCTTTTTGGCCCTTCAGCATATCTTCAGTTCTTTCTGAGAACAAACAAAACTCTAATCAAAATTGGTCATTGTGAATCATTTCATTTCACACCCAGCTTAATGATGCCTTTCACTGGTGCACGTGTAGACATACACACACACAAACAAGCGCACACAGACGCGCAGAGATGTACACACACAAGCACGCACACACATATACACACAGAGAGACACATACACATATATACACAGACGCACACACACACAGATATACAGACACACACACACACGCACTCGCACATGCCTGTGCACACACCCAAAAACAATACAGTACAAGGAAATGGCAGGAACAATGGTCCACCTTAAGAACCTTTTATAATGCACATCTATCCAAACGCATGCACCCGAAAATAAAAACTATTGAAAAGATTCATCGTTGGAAGTTCCAATGGGCCTGCACTCACCTTTGAGCAGTACAGGCCTCTTAAGCTAAATAAGGGAATGTGAAGGAGACGTTGAGTAACTAATGGGGTTGGCATTTTATTGTATACAACTACAGTGACATACAATATCTAATTAAGTGAGTGTTGCGGGTCTGGACATTTCCAGCAAGTGCAGGCATCATTTATAAATGAATTCATTCACTCATGCCACAGTGATGCATATCGCCTTGAAAATACAAATGTGTTCTGTACATTCAATTACAGGAGGTTATACTTCTCTACAGTTGACGGACTGGAAATGTATTTTCAGCAGCTCCCGATTCTGATGGGAGTTTGTCAATGTAAAACGTTAACTGTTTTTCCACTCGATGTTGCCAGACAAACTGAGGTCTCAGACGCAGCATTTTCAGATTGCACACCAGATGTTCACTCCCTGGCGGTTATTACCCTTTGCTGGGCAAGAAAACAAACTGGCTACCCCATCTCACACCTCACTTTTCTCTACAAACACCTTGAGCATGCATCACCTCCCAAATCCATTCCGAGAATGTCATGGGCTTGATTTGATGGTTTCCGGAAGGAGAAATGGAGAGTGAGCAATCTGTTCAGACCTGTCCCAGATCAACAAATCAAAAGTAAAACTGTGAAAATCAAAGTAACATAAATACACAGACCCTGCCACCTTCATGTGCAGCCTCTGGTAGAGCCACAAACCCAGGAATAGGCCTCTCCTCTGTCCACGTGCTGCCTCCTCTTACCTACCAAAAGGGACTCACTGACTTTTGTTCAAGTCCAGAAGTGGAGTGGGCATTGAGAAATTGCAAATTATTGGGTCTTTAATAGGTTCAATATCTAATTAACTGCTAATTTGAAAAACGGCCGGCTAACTTCTGATTCGCCAGCCTGCTCCCCTTCAATGACACTGGAGACTGGTTCGATGGTGGTAAATTGCCATACTGAGGGCATTTTTCTACTTTACATACCCACACTGAAAGGGGCTTAGGCCCGCTATTGTGCAGCTTAAAATCCAAACCCCAAGTTTCAATCATTTTTCTGCCCCTCATGTCTTACCTATGTCAAACATGATAACCCATGTGACTGTGACTGAGGTAAATGAGCCCATCCTCATTCTTCTTCACCTATCTATAGTCTCAGACACAGTCAAGCACATCGCCCTCCATCTCCATTCAGCTGGGCGGGTCTCCACTCTTGTGGTTCCATTCTCAGTCATGCAGTCAGAAGCTAACCGCTTGCAATAGCTTGTCTTGCTATTCACTCACGGTTATCTCTGCTGTCCTCCAAGGATCTGTCCTCAACCGCTTCCTGTCTCTCACCTATTTCCTGACACTTGGCAACATCATCGCAAAGCATAGCAACAGGTTCCACATGTAACTTGGAACCCACATCTCCACCTCACCATCATGTCTTTCAGAGCCAATCTGCTGGCTGTAGGTTTCCCAATAGCTCGATCAACATCCAGAAATGGAGGAGCAGAAACAGCCTCCAACTAAATATTGAGAAAAATCAAAGCTATTGTCTTTAATCCCCACAACAAACCCTATCCCCTACCCACTGACTCAATCCTGCACCTTGTCTGATGATCAGTTCCCTAACTTGAAGTCTCTTTTGACTCCCAGAATAAATTGCCAACCAGGTTTCTGTACCAATGCTATTTCCATCTGTATTATATTACCTGACTCCACACCTGAAACCCTTCATCTATATCATTGTTCCCTTGGCTTCCACAGGCTTGACTGACTTCTACCCTTTTTAAACTTTATATCACCTAAATCCAGTGTCCCGACCCAAAAAGTCAACTTTCCTGCTCCTCTGATGCTGCCTGGCCTGCTGTGTTCCTCTAGTTCCACACTGTGTTACCTCTGACTCCAGCATCGGCAGTTCTTACTGTCTCTGTCCATATCTTAACCTACATCAAGTCCCATTTACAGGTTACCCCCATACTCACTGACCTACCCTGGTCAGTAAATTTGGCAACCATACCTTCTACCCTTTCGTCTACATCATTTATATAAATTGTAAACAGTTGAGGTCCCAATAATGATCTCTGTGGCACACCAGTCATTACTTTGGCACAGTGGTCAGTGGTCAGCACTGCTGCCTCACTGTACGTGGGACCTGGGTTCAATTCCACCCTCGGGTAACTGTCTGTGTGGTGTTTGCACATTCTCCCCGTGTCTGCGTGGGTTTCCTCTGGGTGGTCCAGTTTCCTCCCACAGTCAAAAGATGTGCAGGCTAAGTGGATTAGCAATGCTAAATTGTCCACAGTGTTCAAGGATGTATAGTCAGGGTGGATTAGCCATCGGAAAAGCAGGGTTCCAGGAATAGGGTTCTGGGGTTTTGGCTGTGTGGGATGCTCTTTGGAGGGTTGGTGCATGCTTGATGTGCTGAATGGTCTGCTTCTGCACTGTAGGGATTCTAGGATCTTCCCAACCTGCATGTTTATGTTAAGGGGAGTTTACAAGGAGGTTTGAGGTTTAGTAAGTGGAGTTCTTAACGTGCCACTGGTTCGTAGTTGCTTATCTGTGGCTAGAATCGACTAATTTGTAATAAATCATAGCTTTTATTAAATGCAGAAACCTGGTCCATGCTTTCTGTCAATCTGGATCTAAAAGACAGGAAATTGAGGAATTTTGCATACTTTTTAAATATTTTTAACTTTTGCAATGACTCTGGGAATATATTGAGATTTGATTTCTGGTGCACCAACCCAGTGAATCCATATTAATCAATGGTGCATGTTTTAATGTTTGATGTAGCTGTATTCTATAACTGTACACATTGATTTATAAGACATTATAATTGTCTGGGACTGGACAGACTGAACATCTTGCCTGCCTTTTATTGTCACGTGTTGGAGGTAGGGTTGGGAGGCATAGCTTCTCACATATAATTAAGTAAACACTTTATTTGAGATCAAAAACAGAAGTTGCTGGAAAAGCTCAGCCGGTCTGGCTGCATCTGTGAAGAAGAAAAATTAGAGCTAATGTGAGGCAGTGACGGTGGTGAGAGCGGGCCTGTGAGGGAGTGGCAATGAGATTGAGGGACTGGTGGTGAGAGTGGGCCGATGAGGTAGCAATGGCGGCGAGAGCGGGACCAGTGAGGCAGCGATGGCGGTGAAAGCAGGGCCAGTGTGGCAGTGACGGTGGTGATGGTGGTGAGAGCTGGCCGGTGAAGGAGCGGCAATGAAAGTGAGGCATTGGTGGTGAGAGTGGGCCAATGAGGTAGCAGTGGCGGTGAGAGTGGGCCCGTGAGGGAGCAATGGTGGTGAGACCGGGCCGGTGAGGGAGCGATGGCGGTGAGAGCGGGCCAGTGAGGGAGCGATGGCGGTGAGAGTGGGCCGGTGAGGGAGCAATGGCGGTGAGAGTGGGCCAGTGAGGCACAGATGGCGGTGAGAGTGGGCCCGTGAGGGAGTGATGGCAGTGAGAGTGGGCTGGTGAGGGAGCGATGGCGGTGACAGTGGGCTGGTGAAGGAGCGATGGCGGTGACAGTGGGCTGGTGAGGGAGCGATGGTGGTGAGACCGGGCTGGTGAGGGAGCGATGGCGGTGAGAGTGGGCCCGTGAGGGGGTGATGGCGGTGAGAGTGGGCCGGTGAGGGAGCGATAGCGGTGTGAGCGGGCTGGTGAGGGGGTGACTGCGGTGAAAGTGGGCTGGTGAGGAAGTGATAGCGGTGAGAGTGGGCTGGTGAGGGGGTGAAAGTGGGCTGGTGAGGAAGCGATGGCGGTGAGAGTGGGCCGGTGAGCGAGCGATAGCTGTGAGAGTGGGCCGGTGAGGCAGTGATGGCGGTGAGAGCGGGGCCGGTGAGACAGCAGCAATGAGACTGGACCTGGTGAGGCAGCGACGGTGAGAGTCGGCCTGGTGAGGCAGCTGCGATGAAAGTCAGCCCGGTGAGGCAGCGGCGGTGAGAGAGTGGGCAGGTGAGGCAGCTACTGCAGCCTGGCGTTTGGAATGGCACCCACAGCATTGTGGAGATAAGACTTGGGACTCTGAGATCTGGACTTTTTCTTGCTTACCTTTTAGCTCTGTTAAATCTTCTAATTTTGTTTTATGTAACCAAGTGACCACCAGCGAATGACAACTTTGTGCACTTTTCGCTGTACTTATGTATTCCTATACTTAGTACATGTGACGAATAAATCTAAATCTAAATCTAAATCTATACCTAAATTCTGGAAGTGAGCAGAATCTCTAAGTTCGCTTGAGAGTTCAATATGCATATAGCCTTGAATAATTCTTGTAAAAGAGGCCACGGACATACACAGCATGCATTTGTAAGACAAGACACCTTCAGATAACGCTCTTCACCCCAACAAAGCATTTCTATATCCACTACTCTTTATGTGAAAAAGGATTTCCTTCATACATGAAAAAGGAATTCCTTTTTACATGAAAACAAAAATTGCTGGAAAAGCTCAGCAGGTCTGGCAGCATTTGTGGAGAGAAATCAGAGTTAACGTTTCGGGTCGAGTGACCCTTCCTTAGATCAGTTCTGAGGAAGGGTCACTTGACCCAAAATGTTAATTCTGATTTCTCTCCACAGATGCTGCCAGACCTGCTGAGTTCTTCCAGCAATTTCTGTTTTTGTTTCTGATTGCAGCATCCACAGTTCTTTAATTTATTTTTCTTTATAGGTGATCCAATTCTAATTTTAAAATAATATATTATCTTTATGTCTCACTGATTCTTGATTTTGCAACCGGATGAAATCATTTCCCTGTATCTACCTTATCATACGCCTTTTTGAAGAGTTTAAACACCTTAATCAGGTCATTCTTCGCACTTCTATACTCAAGGGAATGCAGGCTAGGTTTCTGCAGCTTGCTCTCATTACTGACCACAACTCTTGAAACAGTGTTATCATTCTGATAAGTCTGCAGTACACCTTCCCTAAGGTCAGTTCATCATTTCAGAGACATGACACTCAAAACTGAACACTAAACACCGGAGAAAGTCTGACTGAGACCATGTCGAACTAAAAAGCATTGCTTTCTCTGCCTTAGCATTCCAAAAGGGGGGTTGGGGGACAGGGCAATCGAATCAAATTTGATGATTCAGGACTGACAAAGTCCCAGAAGCAGACTGCTCATCCATGATATCATTGTAGGTGGAAGGATTAAAATAGGGATTTTGCATCCTTATAAGTAAAATTTATGTAATTACATTCCATTGCCAGCAGATTATATATATAAAAGATATCTGCCACTGAATTCTGGAGTTTTTTTTTGCGAAAGGAAATTTTTGCACTCTGCAAACTGGAGATTTATACAATTTCAAAGACCTAACAACTGCACAATAAAGTGCAACTAGATAAGATTCTGAAGCAGGGTGACAGCTAACATCATATCAGTAAAATACTGAACGGGACAGAGGGGGAAGGAGTTTAATGAGAGGAAGAAAGGAATTGAAATCCAGGTCACTGAAGAATAGATCAAGGGAGTACTGTTCATGGAGAGGGCCGCAGTGAATTCATGGTAGTTCCTCAGGATCAGAGTGGCTTGCAACTTCTGGCAGGAGACAGTCCTTCAGGACTGCACTCTGCAGGAAATTTGGTTCTTTCTCATTGTTTCTCAATGCACGTGTATTGTACACAACTGACCAGTTCCTTCACAGTTCCAGAGCTTCTTTGAGTTCTAGATTCAGAACTAAGCCATGGGGAGAATTTCTAGAGAAATGGTTGCAAAGATTCTACACCATCTGATCATTAGAGAACCTAGTTGGGGGCAGGGATCCAGATGTTTGTGAGGCCACACACACTGGGATCAGTATGTAGCTAGTACAATGTCAAGATTTGGACATCTACAAAGCCACAATAGCTGGCACACGATACTTTTATCCCCCATGTGTACTCGTACACCTTGCAAAGATAAGAGTTGACTATCTAATGCAGGAGCAAACTATAAATTGTGATGAAGGCTGTTGGCAGGTACTATCAGAAGACAGCACATGAGGGGATGTGCTTGCACTACTGCAACTATTTGCATTTACGTTGCACCTTTAATGTCATAAAACATAGGGAATTGAGGTTTACGGAGAGTATACACGAAGATGGAGTTGAGACCATAACTAGATGAGCCACAATCTAGCTGAATGCAGGATCAAAGGTCCAACTGGCTGCTCCCATCCCAAGGCATTTCTTAAGAATGCTAAGAAACTGACAGGGAACCATATAATGATTGTTATTTATGTGACCAATAGGTTGCCTGAAATGGTAGGTCTTGAAAAGTATCTTCAAGAGGACAGGTAGACAGGTTTAAGGGAGGGACTTCCAGAGCTTAGGACATTGGCAACTGAAGACAAGGTGGGGCAAGAGAACTCAGGCTGTACAAGGTTCCAGAACTGAAGCCAGATATCTCAGCGACTTGTGGGCTGGAAGAAGTTACTAAGATAAGGAAGGGGAATGCCTTTGAGGAATGTGAACATCATGAGAATTTTTTTAAAAAAAAGCAGACTTCTGACATAGAACATTGGTGATCCAAATATAAATACACTTATATACGTAAAATCTATCAGACTTCCTGCTCCTCATTCCCATTTCCAGTTATTACAATTTAGTAACTCTTTTAAGACGTCTATAATGTGCATAGCATAATGCTTCTTTTGCTATTAACAGAAAGACTAAGTCTACTATTTTGACCACCCACCATAGGTGGTGCTCTGATGAGACTAGTTAAGCTCTGCCCATTGAGCTCTAACAGTTAAATATTACACATGATGGCCCTTGGAGATCTGATGGTTCTGATGGTAGCAATTCCATGAGGATCATGGTCAATGTGTTGGTCACTGAGCATGGACCCCACTGGGCCACGTAGGCGAGCACCTCACCTTCACCAACAGGAGGAATGGGAGCTGGGCATGATGGCTGTGGGATTACCACTGTGGCAAAATCTCCCGTGTTTAAGATGACTGAGGATTTAATTGCTAGACAGTCAGAAAGTATTCCCTATGGTTTAGGAATCCAGAATGAGGGTGGCTCAGTGGCTCAGTGGTTAGCACTGCTGCATCACAGCGCCAGGGACCTGGGTTTCATTCCAGCCTCAGGTGACTATCTGTGCGGAATTTGCACATTCTCCCCATGTCTGGGTGGGTTTCCTCTAGGTGCCCTGGTTTCCTCCTGCAGTCTAATGATGTGTAAATTAGGAGGATTGGCCATGCTAAGTTGTCCATAGGGTCCAGGGCTGTGCAGGCTAGGGGGGGTTAGCCATGGGAAATGCAGGGTTACAGGGATAGAGTGGGTCTGGGGGGTATGTTCTTCATTGTGGACTTGATGGGTCAAAAGGCCTGCTTCCACGCTGTAAGTATTCTATGACAAACTTAAAATGAGAGCTGTTAGGCTTTTGAAAGATCATGTCAGGAATCTCACACAATGCTTCCTCTCTGCCCCCATGGAACACAGTGGTGTAGTGGTAAAATGTCACTGGACTAATAATCCAGAAGTCAAAGATAAAGTACTATGGGACATGAGTTCAAATCCTACCATAGGAACTGGTGCAATTTGACATTACATTAATAGATCTGGAATACAACCCTAATCTAATGAGGTGACCACAGCAACTACCATTGATTGTTGTTGCTTAGCACTCTCTAGCATAGGAAATTTCCCAGCCTAAATATGACCTCATACCCAGAGCAATGTGGTTGACTCTGAACTGCCCACAGAAAGGGCCCAGCAAGCCCCCGAGATGGGCAAATTCTGACATTGCCAACATCCCATCATGGAATAAATTGCAGGGTACTGAATGAACACTTCAAAATCTAAATTGATCAACCAGCAAGGAAAATATTACCAGAGCATGGAAATGAAGATATAGAATTGAATGACGGAATAGGTAAGAGAGGCTGAATAACTTTCTCTTCCTCCTGCAGAGTTACAGAGATGGGGTAGGGGAGTGGGTCTGGGTTGGATCATTGTGGACTCGATGGACCAAGTCACCTGCCTCCACACTGTCGGGATTCTATGATTCTGTGCCTATACCAGCAGTCCACAGCTGATTCATCAATTCTTGTTTTAAAGCTGTCAGGAAAGTGCTATCAAATTCACTGTAGCATTAAAACTGTGCTGACAGGCTGAGAGTTCAGAAAGCAGTACAAGATTTGTCGTCGTGGGGATTCGTGTTATCCACAGCACAGGCGAAAGAAGCTAATCACTGTGCAGCTAAAGGCTGCCTTTACAAGAAGTTGGTAAACTTTCAAAGCCTCGATACAACAGAACTGGCAAGATCAGCCTGAATTAACTGCCGCTGTGGGTTTTACTGCTATGCTTGCTCTGTGTATTCAGCAGAACTTTAGCTGCAATAACAATGTCCATCTCGACACAGTTTGTCTGTTTAGCTTGGTCACGGGTGATTTTTAAAATATATATATATCTCACATAAACAGAAGTCATCATGTTAGATTCAACTTGAGTAACACACATTATAGATTTGCCATCAAATATTTCCTTTGTGCCCCCACATTATCCCAAAGGCTAAACGGGACATATGTGCTATTTTTACCTGACTTAAGACTGCCGCTGCTGTATGACAGATATCTTACTGTGTTGTAGCAACGAAGGGAGGCTTCTTTTACTGGCAGAACTCATACATCATATCTCCAGACAGACTGAAAATGTTAAAAACGAAAATGCTGGAAACATCGAGCAGCTCTCTGTGGTGAGAGAAAAATCTGTTAACATTTTAGATCAATGACGTTTTGACAGAACTCAAATACTGACTTAAAAATATACAAATGTTCTGGTGCAAAATCACTGACCCAAAAAGTTGACGCTGTCTCTTTCGCTCTCTCTACATCTCAAATGATGGACTGAGTATTTCCAACACTTTCTGTTATTATTTCAGGTTTCCAATATCTGCAGTATGTTACTTTAGCAAATAATGAGAGACTTGCATTTATATAGTGCCTCCTGCGACCTCAAGATATCCTGAAGTGCTTGACATCCTGGTGTTATTAGACATCTGAAAGGACCTCTCAAATTTCAAATCTATTGTTGATCTTGCTTTTTGTACACCTTCTTTGCAGCTTAAGTTTGTATTCCTCGCTCTGTTCAATCTTTGTATGGTACGATCTGCCTGCACTGCAAGCAAAACAAAACTTTTCACTGTACTCGGGTACATGTGACAATAATAAATCAGATCAATTCAAAATTCAAACAAGTACTTTTAAAGTGTAGTTATTTTATGGTCTAGGAAATGTGGCAGGCAATTTGCACAAAGCCAGATGCTACAAACAGCAATGAGACAAATGACCAGATTATGGGTGATTTGGAGAGATTTAGACTGAGGGCAATAACGTCAGAGGATTTATTACATCTGAGAAGGTGAGCCTTAGCTTAACATCTCAAACCAGAACAGGGTATCTGGGACACAGTCACATTCCCTCTGCACCCAACAGGAACGTCAGCCTGGATTTTCTGCTGAATTCTCTCTATGATAACATTTGGACCTGTGACCTCCTGATTTAGAGGTGAAAGTGTTAACACTGAGAATTAGCGGCTACAAAACAAAGGATTAAGGATGTCAGAACATATCCATCTAACAAGTGTATTGTGATCATTTGTCAAGCATTTTCCTTTGAAAGTGCAGAAACACTCCGGTTTACACATAAAAAACATTGCTTTTGGCTCAAGGCTGGGGAGGTTGTATTGGAATTATTTCTTTTTCCTTAACACGTTACCCAGGTCAAGCAAACAGACTAGACGTACTCCCAAGCTCTGGTCAGTATCACTCCACTCTTAAGCCAACTGCCGGGAACTGATCAAGGGAGTTCTTTGACACTCCAGTTTCTCTGACCATCTTGTGGGAATCTGACCAATCCCTATTCTGTGGGTGGAGTTTAAGAAGTTTGCAATTTGAGACAGGCAGTGGGCACCATTTCCAGTCACACGCAGTGAGGTGCAATGCACAACAACATAACACAAATTGTCAGCACAGGACTGGGGAAGTATCCATGTACCACCACATAGTGAGAGTGGGCAGGGAGGTATCTGCCCCCAGCGGTGACCTGAATTAATGCCAGATTGAGTGGTGGCACCATGGGGTCAGGAAACATAATTAATTAGGTGCACTGCAGACGATTGAGAATAATCACTGGGAATGACAGAGGGGGAACCCTCCAGGAAACTTCCCGAAATTGGCACATGGCCAAAATATGGGAAAATTCAGACCAATACAACCCAGACAATTCACTCCAAAGAATGAACACACATTTATACCATCTATTTGAAAGATACCCAACATAACCTTGTCTACACTTACTGTTTTGAATCAGGGTGCTGATTCAAAAATCCCCAACCAGTCACTGTCGTTCTCCCTTTTCATTTACTTTGGATCACATTGTTGTCTTCAGTGAGTTTTTCACAACTGATTTGAGGCTGACAGGGACTTAATCCTTTCTGTCAAGGCTTCCCTGCCTCTCACATAGCCCTCCTTCCCCACCCAACCCCCATCCTTCCTACCATGTTTCTTGCCCTCCGGTCCTTTGGCACAGCTTCTTTATCTCAGGGGAAATAAGACAGGGTTATATCTCTGCTACTTCTATCCTAACCTCTGTCAGAAGTTTCAATCATGGCTTTGTAACTTGACCTGGGTCAAAATTCCCTTACATGGTGAATAATACAGCTGTTCAGAAACATTACGGAATTGCTTCACATATCTATGATGCAAAAATCACCAGGAGAATAACAAAATGCTAGAACGAGGCGACATGATTTAAAAATTAAGGGTCCTTCATTTCAGATGAAGAAGAGGAGAATGTTTTGTCCTTGAGAGTGATGTGATGTTGTCCTTCCTGGTGTTAGAAATGGGGTCATTCAACATTTTGAAGGCAGAGAGAGATGATCCCTGGAATGGTAGGCCTAACATACGATGAATGGCTGAGGATCCTGGGATTGTATTCATTAGAGTTTAGAAGGTTATGGGGAGATCTAATAGAAACTTACAGGATAATGCATGGCTTAGAAAGGGTGGACACTGGGAAGTTGTTTCCGTTAGGTGGGGATACTAGGACCCGTGGGCACAGCCTTAGAATTAGAGGGGGTCAATTTAGAATGGAAACGAGGAGACATTTCTTCAGCCAGAGAGTGGTGGGCCTGTGGAATTCATTGCCACGGAGCGCAGTGGAGGCCGGGACATTGAATGTCTTCAAGGCAGAGATTGATAAATTCTTGATCTCGCAAGGAATCAAGGGCTACAGGGAGAGTGCGGGTAAGTGGAGTTGAAATGCCCATCAGCCATGATTAAATGGCAGAGTGGACTCGATGGGCCGAATGGCCTTACTTCCACTCCTATGTCTTATGGTCTTATGGAGAGATAGTTTCTTGACTAACAAAGGAGGATTAAGGAATGAACGAACATGGAAAACCATGTGTGAGAGTTTATTTCCACTCCCAGCCTCCAGCTTTCCTGCAGCGTACAAAAACTTACTGCCCACACATACTTAAATATTCCCAATAGACCCAGTCCAGGTTACTTTGTCCTCTTCTGGGACTGCACTCTCAAACAGTTCAAACCATAGCCAAGTATCCAAGTGTAAGGGTGATCAATGTCCCTGTGGCACTAAATGCTAGGGCTACCATTAGGACCACATTAGCCCTAAAATAGAACTGCCTGTCTTCTGGAGATAGGTCAGAGCATAGGCACCTCCCTCCATGGGGTAGGGTAAATGAGTGCGTAAATAAGTGGATATTCCCCCTCATGGTCAAGCTGAAGAATAGCAGGCAAGGAGATTTCAAGTTTTACATTCACAATGCAATAAGGTGCCTATTAAAATGAAGTGCCTTATTGAAATGAGGAGTTTTACTGAAAGCCTCAATGCACTCGAGGGATAAATTTCAATGAGACAAACGTTTTGCTCACCCTTGAATTTCTCCTCATATTGAAAGCTGATATCAAATCAAAAGGAGGCACCATTTGAAAAAAATGGAGATTATAATCAAATTTACATCAGATCACATTAACCTAAACTTTTTCAACACTCCACTAATATTACTGTGATTATTAGTCTCTCCTTTAGGCCAGGCAAAAGCTAAAGTTAATTAATATGTTGATACTTTCAGAGGGACAGAGGAAATAAAACTGCCACTGCCTTAAATTTGCAATTATTTTTACAGTATAATTTGATTTTAAACATACATTACATGCAATATGAATAGATCCTAGGTTAAGTACTATCTGGAATACTGTATATAGTTTTGTACACTGCATCTCAGGAGGGATTTGTTGAGTGCTGAGGGAGTGCAGCATAGATTTTGTGGAATGGGGTTCAGAGTGTTTGATTATGGTTTATATTCCTTTGAACACAAAATTGATCTGATCAAGGTGTTTAAAGGATTGAAAGCTTGAAATGTGGAGAAAGCAGTATTCCTGCTGAGGGAGAATCAAGAACAAGGGACACAGAGTCATAGACTCAGAGACGTACAGTACAGAGACAGACCTGTCAGTCCAACTCATCCAAGTAGATATCCTAAACTGATCTAGTTCCAATTGCCAGCATTTGGCCCATATCCCTCTAAACATTTCCTACTCATGTACCCATCCAAATGTCCTTTAAATGTTGTAATTGTACCAGCCTCCATCACCTCCTCTGGCAACTCATTCTGTACACACACCACGCTCTGCGTGAAAAAGTTCCCCTTAGGTCCCTTTTATATATTTCCCCTCTCACCTTAAACCTATGTCCTCTAGTTTTGGGCAAAAGATCTTAGCTACTCATACAGTCCATGCCCCTCATGCTTATATAAACCCCTATAATAACCTCAAAAAAGATGGTTCAGGAATGAAGCCAGGAAGTATGTGTTCAAATACAAAGGGAGGCAGAAATCTGTGATTCTTTGCCTCATAAGGCCTGGTCTGCTGGAGTTTCTACAACTGCAGGAGACAGTCTTTGGTTAGGTGAAGGTATATGGAATGAAGGCAAGTAAAATGTGCTCAAGTACAGATCAGCCATGATCAAATTGAACAGCAGAGCATGCTCAATGGCACAAAAACCAAAAATGCTGGAAATCACAGTGGGTCAGGCAACATCCATGGAGAAAAAGCAAGCTAATGTTTCCAGTCTAGATGACTCTTCATCAGAGCTGAAGTGAAGTGTGGAGAGGGAAGCAAAGAAGCCTTGTTTGCTGCCTGCTGGGAGCCCAACTCAATCAATGAATGGCCAATTAAGGGTCCCTTCACATCTCCAGCGATAACTGACCAGGGGCAGGAGTGAATAAACCCTAGTGGCCTCTCTTTTACGGCTACTTGATCACACCAAAGCCCTGGAGGGTTCCATACTGATGGCCACACCCACCAGAACAGTGGACCTGTCCCTCTCGTTGGGGCCCTTCCTGACTGGCCACGACATCCCCAGACCCCTAGTAACCTGATTTCTTGCCATAAACATTCCATCAACCTCTGGCTGCAGTCTCTGCAGTGGCCAGAGTGGTGGCGCTGTTGAGCTGCCAGCCTTTTGACTGCACCAGCAGTTCTGCAGGGAAGATGGTGGTCTGCCAACACTAATAATGGCAATCAACTGGTTGCTGCTGACAAGATGCAGCTTCAAAAACCCCTGCAGAGGTTGACAGCCATAATTCAACTAGATAAAGTACACCAGCTTCCCTGGGACACAAAAAAAAACACATAGCTTTGATCAGATAAATCTTGTGATGTGGTGTTTGTTTCAAAGGTACAAGGAATTGTATTTTATTTTTAAAGTTATGGGACGTTGTTTGCAGTGGGAAAGTGGGGATTATAGCTATTTCTTGGTTTGTTCTGGGGTTGCACAGGGAGGTCTGCTTCATTGCTTTGAGATGGTGCAGGTTCTATAGTGATGGGAACATTTATTACTGAACTTGAAAGGGAGTTTTCAATAACTGGCACTCCTGCCAGTCCTCTTCAGAGGGCATCAAAGGATAATAATATTGGAATGTGTGTTCCCAACATAGGCAAGACCGTGCTTACAGTAAAAATGATTGCCAAGATCCATCTGCACATACACAGATGCAATCACAGTGCAAACTGGACACACAGAATTCCTCAGCGTGTAACCCGTTGCTTATCACATTGTCCAAATCTGGCCATCAAGATGAAAGCCTGTGTTGCATTCTTCTTGCATGTGACACCTTGACTTCTTATACTGATCATATCAGACATCTAGAACCTGGAAGTAAGAGAAACAGCATTTTGTGCAGCACAAACTTTGCTGTGTGGGAAGAGCAAACAGACTTGGATCAGCCAGTCTCACTGTTTCCTGTTACAAATTCCTTGTATGTACTTATAACAGTACTCAGCCTGGGATGTGTGTGTCCTGCTCTGTAGGAGTTCTATTTGAAGCAAGACTGAAAGAAGTTAATCGTCAGGCAATGTCACACTGCAATGCTGCATTTCTGTGCATGTGCCGTTATTGCTTCTAGTTGTGGCATAATCCATAAATACAGCCAAGTAACACAATGCAAGTGAGGACACATTGGAGCATGAGTAGGCCATTCATCCCCTCGTACTGCTTCACCATTCTAGATCATGGCTGATCACCTACCTTACAGCCATTTTGCCACAATATTCTCCCGCATCACTTCCAATATCGAGGCTGCATATAGGCCAAACAAGGCTGTCTTCCTTCCCTAAAGGAATTAACCAGTTACAAGGGAGGCAATGGCCTAGTGGTATTATCAATGGGCTGCCAACCCAGGAGCTCAGGTAATGTTATGGGGATCCTGGTTTGAACCCACCATGGCTGTTGGTGGAATTTGAATTCAATAAAAATCTGGAATTAATAGTCTGATGATGACCATGAATCCATTGTCGGTGGGGGGGGGGGGGGGAAACTCATCTGGTTCACTAACACCCTTTAGGGGAGGAAACTGCTTTCTTTACCTGGTCTGGCCTACATGTGACTCCAAACCCCCAGCAATGCGATTGACTCTTAATTGCTCTCCGAGCAATTCAGGATGGTCGATAAATGTTGGCCTAGCCAGCAACACCATCATTCCATGAATGAACAAAAAGGAAAAATTAATTCTTCATTGCCAGGCCACAATTGCTGATCTGAACTTCATGACTTGTTTCGATGGAATAAATCTGAACTGCAGTTAGCCAGTCTGGGGGTGATGACCACGAGGATACCGCTCTCCTCCCGAGAGGATACTGGAAGCATTTGGGCAAGGATCATACACACATTATTTAAACCATAACTTTCCTCTCGAATCACTCTGTCTCTCCACCCGCCAGAACGACATCTTGAGAGCAGTGTTAGAAAGTAGGAGGCCGCATCTGAAAGCACTTTGCATGTTTAGCTGAGCTTACATCTGAGTCGCGCTGCCATCTGACTGCAGAGCAAAAGTAAACACATCTCACAAACTCCCCCACATTAACCAGAAGGAATTTGTCCTTCTGTCAAACAAACAAGTTAGACCGACGCCTGACCCTAATAAGACACATTCCTTATCACAATGCTGCAATCAGTTTTCTGAGAGTTTACCCCACCATACTGGCACATATGAACAAGCTGTTTACATCTAAACCTCAGCCCACAGCATAATGACAACGTGCCTTGACTTAAATGGTTTCTTTTATTTATATTTCAAATGGAGTTCAAGCTTGCATTTGTGTAGCGCCTTTCATAACCTCAGGACATCCTAAAATTCTTTGCAGCTAGTGATCTATTTGAAAAACATAGGAAAGGGTGTTTGTGAGAGATAGTAGGAACTGCAGATGCTGGAGAATCTGAGATAACAAGGTGTGGAGCTGGATGAACACAGCAGGCCAAGCAGCATCAGAGGAGCAGGAAGGCTGACGTTTCGGGCCTAGACCCTTCTTCGGAAAATTTCTGAA